>JASANF010012710.1:0-10623 GCA_030248245.1 Trissonchulus sp. WLG1_4 | reverse complement strand
TCCAAGATTGTTGTTATTATCACAAAGGTCATGGTGAGGGGATCGACTCATAAATTTTTCTCTCGTCTCTTCTATGATAACAAAATTTCTATGCAAGACACGCAGATGGACTATGTAGGCTGTACATTCATAGTTTCATACAACAGTTTTCCTAGCCGATTGCTTGCCGGAGCCGAAGCGCTGATCATGCAAATGATATAACGTTTTGCATTATTGCACAATGTGAGTTGGTGGTCCAGTGGTATAATGGGCGCTTCGGGTGCGAGATTCCCAGGATCGAATCCTGAACGGGTATAATTTTTTAAATTTCTTGATCGATTGAACTTTTGGCGATACACAAATTAATGTAACGTCATAGGTACTTATTCAGAAACTTTTAGTCTATTTTTGCGATTATCTTAACTTATTTGACAAATCGACAAACTTTATAATTTTTTTCCCAACTGTGGACTAAAAATTATAGCTCATTTGGAGTTTAAATGGTACTAACACCCATAACATTGAATCAAAACCGAACTTTTAGAAATTAGAATGGTAAAATAAGACGCTACATCTCGTATGTACACGTGTGACTGTTAAAAAACTATAGGCGCAAGTTATAAAAACTCAGATTGAATTGAGTACTGAAATTATTCTTACTCATAACTCAGCACCAGCACTTTCCGGCATCATGGCGAAGTGGTTTATAGCACTCTGGACTTCGATCCAGGGATCCGAGTTTAAGTCTTGGTGATTCTTAATTTTTTCAAATGTGTGAATTTTTTGGGGGTTTTCGACTCTAAAAAGGTGATAGTTTACCATAAACGCTTTCAAGCAACTCAGCAATAAATGTGTACAAAAAGTTATATTTACAAATCATTTCATCTGTAAATACTGGCCGCGTTTAATATTTTCCTCTGGAATATTCACATCAGCTCTCGCAATTTAACCAGTTACTCAGCAGAAGAACTTGTTTGCATACGATCTGCAAGTGACCCCAGCATGATGGCTTATTTGCCCAGGCAGTCTTCTTGAAATTGCTTAAGGGCAACACGATAGGGACAAGGACAAGGACGAGTATAAACCGGGCTTTAGTTTACGCTTAACTGCTCATTCAAAATTGTGTTTAGAATATGCGCAGCGGTTACATAGTGCTCAGTACAGTCCTTGGCCTCAAATAGTGTACTTCAGGCGTGCGTGTGCGAGTGGCTTCGACTGTTTGTGCGAGTATTCGTGTGGAAAAAGTTTATAATGAAGTTAACTTAAGGTCACTGGTCTTAACACATACGTAAACGCGTACCTGCTAGCTTGCTTGGTTTTAACGCTACGTAGTTTCGCTTATGTGTCGGTCAAAATGTCAACAGTTGATTGGATACATATTTATGTAACTTAATTCTAACAAGTCCAAGATGCGGTAAAAATATTCAGTAAGCATCAAGGATTGCATGCCACAGTCTCTTATTTCCCACAGTCTCCTATTTGTAACTGGCAATTTTCCCGCAGTCTCCTATTTTAACTTACCGTTTAAAATAGCCCAGTTAACCCCGATAACTTATTTTGTAGTAAATCTGTGTGTCCGTGTGGCAATAAAAGTATGAAAGTATGACAGTAGCTAGTCAGCGCCCTTTCATGGGGATAATAATTAATAATAAAATGAAAATAAATAACAATATAAAATAAAAACTAAGTTAGACATTGGTAAACCACTGCATTGTTTTAAATGAATATGAATATGAATATCAAAAACAGTTTAGCATTAGAAAATATCTATGCAAATATTATTATTAAAAAACAAAGTTAAGGCTAATATTAACTGCTGAAACTAAGAAACTAAAAAAACTAAAACTGTCTATTAAAGTAACAAAAAGTAAAAGCAATTAAATGATAGGCTAATTGACAAAACTAACACAGTGAAACGAACGTACAAATCATAATGTACAACAATGACATAAGTAACATTGTAGAATTGTAAAGGTGTCATAATAATTATAATTCCGAACAGGTGTCAAAAAAAAAATGAAGTTGTAGCTCGGGCCTTTTGTATGTTTGCATTTCGAATAATACGGCTGTCTAAAGAGGTATAGGAGACTGCGGAAAATAGTGGAGTTGCAAGTCGGAGACTACGGGAAATAGGAGACTGTGAAAATACGAGGCATCAAGCATTTAGTTTTAATTAATTTTAAGCCTTCTTTTGCCTTTTTTTATTTTGCCTTTTTTGCCACTTTTGCCACTTTTGCCGTTCCCACTTTTGCCTCGGCACATTTTAGCACTTTTGGTGCTAACATTGACTGGCCCGGTCCTATATGTATGTACAATGCAACCTGCAAACAAACTGGAACGCATTGGTTTCTTAACCAAAAGTTTGTTCGATGAGCCCAGTCGGAGACAATATTTTTTTAAAATTTTACGCAATATTCTCTCAAGTCGATCAGCTGTTAATTACAACAACAACAACAACAACTTATTTTGCGTCTTGACCCTGTATCCATTGTCGCTTTGTACAAACTTTGCGAAAATGGTTGCAAAAGAAGACGTTTTGTAGAGAAGATAAATCAAGTAAGTTCAGTTAATGCTGTAGCTGGCCGCTGGCCCAACAGGTTTACGATGGCCTCTTGGTAATGTACTTAAAACTAAATGCTTGATGCCTCGTATTACCACAGTCTCCTATTTCCCGTAGTCTCCGACTTGCAACTCCACTATTTTCCGCAGTCTCCTATACCTCTTTAGACAGCCGTATTATTCAAAATGCAAACATACAAAAGGCCCGAGCTACAACTTCATGACTCTTTTGACACATGTTCGGAATTATAATTATTATGACACCTTTACAATTGTACAATGTACTCATGTCATTGTTGTACATTATGATTTGTACGTTCGTTTCACTGTGTTAGTTTTGTCAATTAGCCTATCATTTAATTGCTTTTACTTTTTGTTGTTGAGTGGGCAGTTTTAGTTTTTTTAGTTTCTCAGCAGTTAATAATAGCCTTAACTTTGTTTTTTAATAATTATATTTGCATAGATATTTTTTAATGCTAAACTGATTTTAATATTCATATTCATATTCATTTAAAACAATGCAGTGGTTTACCCGTGTCTAACTTAGTTTTTATTTTATATTGTTATTTATTTCATTTTATTATTAATTATTCTATCCATTATGAAAGGGCGCTGACTAGCTACTGTCATACTTTCATACTTTTATTGCACACGGACACACGGATTTACTACAAAATAAGTTATCGGGGTTAACTGGGCTATTTTAAACGGTAAGTTAAAATAGGAGACTGCGGGAAAATTGCCAGTTACAAATAGGAGACTGTGGGAAATAAGAGACTGTGGCATGCAATCCTTGATGCTTACTGAATATTTTTACCGCATATTGGACTTGTTAGAATTAAGTTACATAAATATGTATCCAATCAACTGTTGACATTTTGACCGACACATAAGCGAAACTACGTAGCGTTAAAACCAAGCAAGCTAGCAGGTACGCGTTTACGTATGTGTTAAGACCAGTGACCTTAAGTTAACTTCATTATAAACTTTTTCCACACGATACTCGCACAAACAGTCGAAGCCACTCGCACACGCACGCCTGAAGTACACTATTTGAGGCCAGGACTGTACTGAGCACTATGTAACCGCTGCGCATATTCTAAACACAATTTTGAATGAGCAGTTAAGCGTAAACTAAAGCCCGGTTTATACTCGTCCTTGTCCTTGTCCCTATCGTGTTGCCCTTAAGCAATTTCAAGAAGACTGCCTGGGCAAATAAGCCATCATGCTGGGGTCACTTGCAGATCGTATGCAAACAAGTTCTTCTGCTGAGTAAGAACTGGTTAAACTGCGAGAGCTGAGTGTCAATATTCCAGAGGAAATATTAAACGCGGCCAGTATTTGCGGATAAAATGATTTGTAAATATAAATTTTTGTACACATTTATTGCTGAGTTGCTTGAAAGCGTTTATGGTAAACTATCACCTTTTTAGAGTCAAAAACCCCCAAAAAATTCACACATTTGAAAAAATTAAGAATCACCAAGACTTAAACTCGGATCCCTGGATCGAAGTCCAGAGTGCTATAAACCACTTCGCCATGATGCCGGAAAGTGCTGGTGCTGAGTTATGAGTAAGAATAATTTCAGTACTCAATTCAGTCTGAGTTTTTATAACTTGCGCCTATAGTTTTTTAACAGTCACACGTGTACATACGAGATGTAGCGTCTAATTTTACCATTCTAATTTCTAAAAGTTCGGTTTTGATTCAATGTTATGGGTGTTAGTACCATTTAAACTCCAAATGAGCTATAATTTTAGTCCACACAGTTAAAAAAATTATAAAGTTTGTCGATTTGTCAAATAAGTTAAGATAATCGCAAAAATAGACTAAAAGTTTCTGAATAAGTACCTATGACGTTACATTAATTTGTGTATCGGCAAAAGTTCAATCGATCAAGAAATTTAAAAAATTATACCCGTTCAGGATTCGATCCTGGGATCTCTCGCACCCGAAGCGCCCATTATACCACTGGACCACCAACTCACATTGTGCAATAATGCAAAACGTTATATCATTTGCATGATCAGCGCATCGCTGCAAGCAATCGGCTCGGGAATTTGTATGAAACTATGAATGTGCACCTGCATAGTGCATCTGCGTGTCTTGCATAGAAATTTTGTTATCATAAAAAAAACAGAGAAAGAATTTATGAGTCAATCCTATCACCATGACCTTTGTGATAATGACAACAATCTTGGAGAATTTATCTGTAAGCCCGGGTGGCTCAGATAGTAGTGCACTACGCATCTACTGAGCATCTGATTTCCAATCAGAAGGTTGGTGGTTCGAATCCACTCCGGTGCTGACTGTTTTGCTTTATATCATCATTCGCTTACATTCTTTCGACTTGCATTTCTTCGCTTGCAAGTTTAGACCTACCTACTATTCTAGTGTAATTTAACGTAGAGAAATTCACCTACCCAAAATTACATAGGAAATTGAGAATCTGAATATAGTATATACGCGGCCCCCTCCGCGGCCCCTGAGGGGGCCGCGTAATAAAAATTAGCCGAACAAGCCGAATCTGCGGCAAAATCTTCAGTAGGTATAAAGCATACACTTTCAAGTACATTGGCCAGAGGCCATTGTAAACCTGTTGGGTCAGTTAAATGATTCAGTTTTTGTAAAAATCGGATAATTTTGCAACCACCAAAACTGCAAAATCTCAGTCAAAAGGCTTTAAATAGTGAAGTTTAATCACTGTATGTACTCTGCAGCCATTTTTACTGAAAAACTTTTAATTTCAACTTGGTCTGTATTTGCGTTACTTTTGAAGCAGGCAACGCTGTCAAGTGTCAATATTGGCAAACACTCGAATTGAAGAATAAGTTTTATTTGATGTAAAAGCTTTAAATTTCAGGAATCTCAGTAGTTGAGTGGCTAGTGTGTTAGGTTTGTAACCATAAGGTCACTGCTTCGATTCCTAGTGCATCATTAGTTTTTTGACTTTTGCATTTTCGCCTACCGCTGAACATCTACTGTAAGAAGACAAGTGAAAATACAAGGCATTTCGTAGTGACAGATGCAAATGTACGGTAGAAGACGTGTAAAACACACCCCGCACACAAGCACACTTTTTTTAGTGGGCACTTTTGCCCGTGACACGGGACCAGGCGCTTTCAATCGTCATACTCTTCTTCTGAAAGAGTACAATAATACGATTCTTTTTTGGTCATAGTTATGCGTAGTCAAATCACAAAAAAGTATGTGTATAAATTTTTCAAATGCCACAACTATGTAGTTTTTTATGTGTCCCAGCAATAATTTAAAATTAATTAAAAACTAATAAAAAATTATCTGGTTTCCGTATCTAACTCTACACACTGTTTAATTTGGCATGCATGACATATATCGATTTAAAATCGAACTTGAACAAGTTGAGCCTTGAACTGATCTAAAATTTATCCCCTCTGAGAAAGCTTTGTTAACTTGAAATTGATATATGACAATATTTGATGATATTTCTAGACCATAGTCTTCAAAATATGATAAAAAATGTTTTCGTAATCTTCAAATTGTCTTCAGCGTTTTCTTTTCTTTTGTCTTTTCCAATTTTTCTCACCTTCGATAGTTCTAAAGGTGTTTTGGTGTTCTCAATACATCACCAATTATTAAATATTTTGTCACGTGTCTATTGTTTTATTTTGACTACAAATCCTCTGAGTTTTAGCATTGTGAAAAAAACTATATAAACTTCAGATATTTTTCAGCTAGACCTTGTTGTACCTACCCAACCTACTGCTAACAAGATGGAGATTTTGCTAACTTGGTTTTTCTACCTTAATTTTTTGACAATAAACACACTGGTAGCATCGTTTTGCCCTTTTCATGATTATTTTGAAGAACAGAAACAAGATAATTTGACTAGTGTTGAAAAAATGCCATACTGGTACGTTTGTTTTGTTTTTTCTGCTTGCTAGATATTGATACAATAGCTCTATATAACTGATATTTAAAATTTCGAAAAAAGGTCTGTTCAAAAAGTAGTTTTGTTAAGTAACATTAATTGTAAAAAGTTTTTGAAGTATCGCCGGGTGTCAGTAAGTAAGTCTGCTGGTGGTCTAAAGTTATCACTACTTTTATCATAAACTACCATTATTAGCACAGTTTAACACGGGGGGTCTAGGAAGGTCCGGGATTTCCCTAAATTTTGGATTTTGGTACAAGGGCAAGCAAAATAAGAGCCAAGGTACAAGGGCAAGCATAATTTCTATGAAAGTTGCTCTTAAATATTGCCTACTTCTGTCAAATTTGAAGGATTTTTACCTAATTTCTGGCCAATTTGTTTAAAATTTGTTAATGTTTAGGGTTTTAAAATACGGTGTTGTTGCCGAAAATTTTAAGGAGCACAGGACCCCCTCAAAATACACACCCGGGTTAGCGTTTGATTATTGGCTAAAACAACATTAATTTTGTTAAGAAACCTATTTAGTACATAGTAACAAAAAATAAAAAAACTAGAGCTTGCCCAAATGCCGAAGCAACATTTAAACTTGTTTTTAAAAAATGTGTCTAACAGCTGCAAATGTCAACCTGTTTTTTACATTCAGGAATGATTCGCTAATTCCAATGGAAGCCAGAATTCAAGCCTACAAGTGTCAAAAGAAAATGTTCAAATATGAATCTTGGGACTACACCTCATACTACTTTACTGACTACACACTGAGTGCTAGCAGAAAGAAGTTTTCCGGTTGTGAAGTTGTAGACATTGGTCTAATTCGATGTCAACTTTTGCTTGACGAATTTACCATGTTTTATGATGTTCGAGACAGATACTTTGGGATTATTTTTCCCTTAGTAGCTATACCGGGATTAGTTTTGTCCCTCATAGTTTTGCAAAGTGAGGAATTCAAGCATGATCAGAATACAATTTTTCATCAAGCTATTGTAGTTTTTGATGCGTTATCAGGAATTCCCTACTTGGTTGTAGGCATTCAGCATTCTATATATAACTTTCGTTACTTGACATATTTCTACAACTGGTCGTATAATTTTAGGAAACCCATTGCTAGATTTTTCAATACAATAAGTGTTTGTGTTTTACTGGGAGCTTCGTGCATCAGAGTTTGTGGACTGTGGTTTCCACTGAAGCAAAAACAATTGAATACTAAGCTTATTTTTTATTTTTCTTTAGTATGTGGGCTAGGTTTTAGTTGTATTTTTTATGGCTCAGATATACTTTTTTATCGAAATCTATCCCCTTCAGCGGCATTTCAGCCAGATCGTAACGAATATGCTTTGGACAAATCTGAATATGCTCACTCGGTCGTTAGAGATACAATAGTGTACGCCAATTCGGTTTATTTTTTGCTGTTGGCTGTTGCTATGTTTAGCACTAATGCAGTTGTTATTGTAGGCATTGTAAAAACAAAGTATAAAATAAAAAAGTCTGCACAGCAAGAAAAGGAAGAAATGCGAAAAAACATCAGTGTAACGATTTTGTTGCTGTGCGCTTGCATTCCGTGGAACATATACGCTATAGCAACTTGTTTGCAGCAACTTTTTCTGCATCTACAATATCAAGGGCAGGATGTACGCTATGGTATACTGTACTTTTTGGTCAATCACTCATACAGCTACATTCAAGAAGCGGCACGGCATGAGAAACTGCTTCTCTTAGTGGATCTAGTCTGCAATTTTGCTTTTTTCTTTTCTATCAGCAGCAATTTTTACTTATATTGCTGTTTTCACCCGCGCTTTAGGGCAGTGTTGTTGAAAAAACTTGGATTGCAAGACATCGTTTTGGGCGGCTCAACTGTTGGTACAGCCGAAACCTGAGTTTTTTAGTCTTTTTTGACGTTTTCAAGTAAACAGTATAAACTGTACTATTTGCGAAACCTATATTTATCCTCTCACTTTAATAGCTTAATAACCGACCGCTATATTGTGCATTTGTGTTTGTCCTTGTGTCGTGCTGTAACTGTTAATATTTGTGAAGTTAATATTTTTTAGAGTACAGTTAATTTAAATAGTTTCTTAAAAAGCATTTTCTGCTTCACTGAACGTGACACGGCATATAGGGATTTATAGAAGTTGTGTTTTTCCATGAAGTCAAGTTATTACCGTATTAACTACGACAATAATCCGTACAGATAAATTTTCACATGTTTCAGACCTTTCATTGGCGGAAATGTTTTACATGTTAGGCTTGTTGTGTTGTTTTACATGTTATGTATGTCACCTTACTTTACTTACTTTAAACCTGTGGAAAAGATTGTGGCCTCATATTTATAACTATACTATAAGTAAAAGTTCTAAAATAATCTGGCGTGTAAATTTATCCCTAGGGAAACCTTTTGTTTTTCTCAAAAAACTGAACATAAGATCACAATGAATATTTTGTATGGACTTTTATTTCGCACAGCAAAAACCAATACGTACAAAAAAATTCGAAATACAACTGGTAATAATACAACAACAACAAAGCTTCAATCTGTTGTCGTATTACTTGGGATTAAAGTGAAAAAATACTAAGTTTATTTTTCTGTTTTACTATTTTTCAAATGTGATTTGACTAGTAAAAGGTCACTTGTTTATGTAGCAGGGGCAGGAAGGGCTTATTTGGTGTATTATTTCAATCACACCACACTCAGGGTTTCCTAGTTTACCTGCTGCCACAGTTTTCACAATCGATCCAGAACGATCCTAGACCAAATCTGATGGCTTTCTTCGATTCATCCCTAACCAAAACAAAGGGTTTTAACCGGTTTACTTTTAACCGAACACAACCAATAATTATATAAGACAAGCTATTTTATTGCCTGCTCCTGTCACGGTTGCCAGAATTTTGAAGGAAAGCAATTTTAAAAGAAGAAGAAATGGAGGCGCCTGGAAGTGAACCAGGGGGCAATTGCGTTGACAATTTCTCGTAGTCCCCATTTCTTATATACAACATTCAACACATCTCACGGCTTACTTTCTTCAGCATTCACCGTTTGCTTTCCTAGTTCTGTTTTCTTCACCGCTAGCTGACTTTTAAACCTAACTGACACTTTCTTAAGCAGACTGCTGAATTTCCAAAATTTCAGCTGCTTTTGTATCCTCAGAAAGGTACGTGATGAGTAAGCCATGAAGTGCCACTGTCTGGCTTTTTTGCGCAATATGAAGCAATCAAGCCAAGCAAATACGTCTATTGTTCCAACAACACATAAAGCAAGCTCTTTTGTTGACGAGCCTACTTGCTCGTGACACAGAAATTGTTAGTACTATTTTAGCGTTTCGGTAAAATTTAGCGCGACGTAGACGTACATTGTGATCAAAACCAGTGCAATACTGCAGCAAAAATGCCCAAAAATTAAATTGTGACTGCAGTGCTGCAGCAAATGTTGAGTCGTACAGTTTATTTGGCCCTGAACACAATATAAGTTTCATACTGCAAACGGAATTATAACGCAAGTTATCTCCAATCTGCACGACTGACGACGAGTGTTGTAAATGAGAGTTGGGCCTATGAGACTCGGGGGCTGCGGTGTTTGTGGTTAGCATTCTTGTCTTCGAAGCAAGAGGCCCGGGTTTGATTCTCGCGCTCCACTTCTTTTATTCTTTCAAATTGGGGCCTCATCTTTCTTTCAACATAGTGGCGACCGTGACATAGGACGGAGAGGATAGGGCCGGGTTCTCAGGACAGCCTTATCCTCGAACCGTCTGCGGAAGTGGGTTAGGAGCCCCATGCCCTGGGTTGAGGTTGGGTCTTCAACCCTTACTGTACTCGTTCTGTGTGCAGTATGAATGTGTACATAGTGTCTGGTATGGTCCCTCGGTTAAGGGTAAGCCAAAAAACCCTCGGTTTCTGTTAGATGGTGAACCGGAGAAAACCCTCGGTTCTGGTTAAGGGTGAGCCGGTTAAAACCCTCGGTATTGGTTGAGAATTGTTCTGGGTCGATCGAGAAACACTGTGATTGCAGGTGCGATAAGAAACCCTGAGTGTGGTGTGATTGAAGTAGGCTTGGAGGCCTACCTGTGAATGTGCTCCGCCCTTGAGGCATCGGGTTCGCCCCGGGAGCAGAAGTATCGACTGAGAATCGTTGCAGGGTCACAACGATGTTCGAAGGGGGGACCCTGTTGTAAATGAGAATTAGGGCC
>JASANF010012708.1:0-30261 GCA_030248245.1 Trissonchulus sp. WLG1_4 | reverse complement strand
TCTATCTAGCGGGGTGTGAGCGTTTCTGTGGTAACCACATCGCCCTGTGTTGATAATATAAACACAGTAATGACTTAGGGCGTATTCTTTTATTGCATTAAAGGGTTAATTTTAATCGGACTAAACGGTTCAAAAATTATGCTTGCCATTGAAAATGGCACCTAATGACACCGTGACTTTAATTTTTGTGACTTGTTGTATTAACTAAATGGATAATAAGTGATGCAGTTGCAACAGAGCGATCAAAATGGTTCTTGCAGAAAATTAGGCTGCTTCATTACTTTAATTAGTTAAAATATTATTTGTAAACCTTTGGAAACGATAATTAGACCAAGTCCGTTAATTGTAATAAATTAGCACTTTGTCATGAAACGTTGATGAATGGTACTTCTTGAAGTTCTTTAACATAATATCATGTTGGAATATAATCCAAGCATCATTTTTAGTCTTTATTTGACACAGCATGAAACCAGGCTGCTATAAATAAAAATTTAATAACCACATCGTTTTATGTCTTCAAAAACTGTTGTTAATACACGTGCTCAGCATATAGCCAGAAATTAAGTTGCGTGGTCTTTTCATGAAATTTTTCAAGTACAAATTTTTACATGACATTCAAAATTATAATTGCATCTTCATCTGTTGTACGAGCAATCAGTGTAATTGCGCTCTTATGCCACAATTTAATTTTCAACTATGGTTTTATATCGACAATAATATCGGTGGAAATTGTTGTTAAGAATCCGAAAATGCAGACCAAAAAATGCTGGACCCTGAGACAAAATGAAACACACGATTTCATTACGAAAATAACGAATTGCGGGTACCAAGAGTACAGCGAGTAGTAAAAAAAATCACGCCACCTGTTTTGTCTCACGGTTAAGCTATTTTTGCTCTTACTCGAGAGAGTAACCATTGAAGATATTACGTTTTCAAAATTTTGCACTTGAACAGTTGAACACCAAAAAAACGGCTGGGGCTTTGATATTGCGAGCTTTTTCGTATGTCTAAACCATTTAGCCTAGTTATTAGATAATTTTTATCTAAAAAATAGATAGTTTCTAATATTCATGTAAAAAGTCTATTGCGTGAAAGTTGTAAGAGAGATATGGAGTCTGACAAAAATAGTTGCACCACTTGAGAAAACGAAACATGTGATTTTGTTACGAAAAGAATAGATTTTGACTATCAGGAGTACAGCAAGTAGTCGCAAAGGTCATGCCACTAAAGCAAGTAAGTGGCACATCTATTTTTTGTCAGACTTTAGAATGGTCATTAATCGGCATTGATAGGATCGTTTTTGATGGAGATATAGACTTAGAACTTGAGTATATTTTGTAGCTCATGTTAATCTGTAAATTCATAAATATTCATATATTATAATTATTAAGCTGAAAAAATAGTTTTATTGCATAATATTTGTTTCATATTTATTTTTATTTATTTATATTTATTTTTATTTTTTTTAATTTCAGAAGAAGAAGCAGACGAAGAGGAAGATTACGCTGTCAGCAGCAAGCCAATTCAGCTGGGGCCAGATATTGTCAAATGTGAGTTTTTTACCCTTTTAAGCTAAATTTTAATTTTATCCTGTGGGACTAGAGAATTAGGAAATTAGTATTAGTCATGTGGTCACTTGCTGTCAGCACGGCTGATATTTTGGATATATTCATGCCTCCTTGGTTTGCTTGGAACGATACCCAAATTATGTGCAAATCATATAAAAACGTACGTACAACTATGGTTTAGTAAAACCACCTGTGAAATCCACCCTGAGTTTGTCTTGTAAATGTTGCCTTTACAGTACCACTCAAGATTGGTTATGCATGCGTATTGCTTATCAGTCTTGTTATAGGGATAATTTTGACCAGAGGTATTAGAAATTTGTGAAGTAATTTTTTCCATTTTTTGTGAATACTACATTCCGTTTGGTGGACTGTTTGTTACTTATTTTGAGGATAAGTTATCAGGTTTTTTTAATATCACTAAAGGTTTTTTACTGTCTCCATGCTTAGCTTGTGCGTTTTTCTAGGTTTAAAGCACCCGTAACTGTACGTATTTTGTTTATTCCTTGCACTGTATATCGTAACCTTTTAAAACCGTCGTTTCTCTTCACACTTTTACTCACCTAACGTCTTAAAGACCAGCTCAGATTTGAATGCAGTTTGTAGTCAGTGTATATATTACGACTGTTACTTCAAATTAACGCTGGTCAACAAAGTTAAGTAAAAGTTTAAACTTGTCCTGTAACATTTTAAAGGCCAATTTATAATACCTCTAGACTGCATCGGTCAGACTGTGCATATTTCCTAGTATGAGGGCATTTAACTTTTATATTTAAAACCATATATAGTCATATTTAACAGTATTCATATTTAGCGTGTACCATAAGTCTGTAGGTCACAAATAGGACGTCGACAGAAGTCATTTTGTACCACTGTTGTTGCA
This sequence comes from Trissonchulus sp. WLG1_4, assembly GCA_030248245.1. NCBI lineage: Eukaryota > Metazoa > Nematoda > Enoplea > Enoplida > Ironidae > Trissonchulus > Trissonchulus sp. WLG1_4. Next base: position 27,813 of record JASANF010012708.1, on the reverse strand, counting down.
TTTTGCCCTTCACAGAGTGTAACTTTGACATTTCATAATTATTCTATCAAACTCTGTTTATTTTGGAGCTGTTTTTTGTAGATACATATATACTGTTTGAATGTTGGTCGGATTGTATCATGGAATTTATAATCTAAAGCCCTTTGCTTAGCGCAAAAATTTTTGTACATAACATAAACTTTCGCTCGGATGATTTACCCGTAAAATTTGCATTTTCTGATTTACCGGTAATTTGTGAATAAAATAGTATTATTAAAGTTATTGGTGTCCGTTTGTTTAAAAAATCTTACAAAAGTTTTTTAGCAGTTAAATTTTGACTTTGAAATTAGGTAAAAAAATCACGATTAGAATGTTTTTATGCTTGGCTAGAAACATTGGTAAATACGACGAGCCGAGTCGAATAAGAGCCAATAAGCTGACGAGTCGAAATAATTTTACAAATTTCACTACATCTCGTTTCGGCAATATTTATGCTCTACTTTTCAGCTTTAGTTGCTGTCAAATTGTTATAGTTTGTTTTGCAAATTTTGATATGTGCACTGTAAGCAATTTCCGATTTATCAATGCACTAATAATTGCTACGTTTTTCAAAATTATAAAAGTTTTTGTTGCTATTTTTAGTAAATTGGGAAACTGTATTTTCCATAGAATCAAGTTAATATATATGGTCTGTTTTGCGTCGCAGTTATACAAAAAAACTGTTCGTTTCGGTGTAGCCCAAGATGCTAAAATTTGCTGAAACTTAGCATATTCTGAGAGTTTTTCTAAATGACTAAATGAGAAATTTTTTTCAGTTAATCTGATTAGCTATCCAATCGCTGGTAGGCCTACATTCTAATTGGCTAGTTTCTCATATTCTATTTGTATGGGGCAAATCGGGTTTGAAAGTTTGAATTTTTTAGCATTTTTCTCATGCTCTTACCAAGAGTACATACTAGCGTCTCACTCTATATTGAAGAAGAGTGAGACACTCTCTTCCTGCCTGTGTTTTAGCGTCTAGCGCAGGCAGATGCGCTGGTCGTTTTCAAGCCACATTTTGTCGTATTGTGCAACATGTGGCTGGCCAATCAGCGCGTAGATTCTCTGCGTAACACACTTTAGTATATAATCGCTGATGGTTGATAAGCATTAACATAGGGATAAAACGTTAATAACTTATTTTTAATACATTATTTAGGTGCTAAAACATCACAAAAGGTTTGCAAATACCTTTGTGGACATTTTGACAAACTTTCGGCGAATTTGATGGAGAAAATTTTATGAATTTGAGAAAAGTTTATATCTCGAAAGTTTCTCAATCAATTTCGCTGAAAGTTTGCCAAAAATATCCCAAAGGTAATTGCAAACGTTTTTGCAAGCAGACTATGAATAAATAATGAGTTATTTACGTTTTATCTCTATCTTAATGCTTATCAACGCATTAGCGATTATATACTAAAGTGTGTTACGCAGAGAATCTACGCGCTGATTGGCCAGCCACATGTTGCACAGAACGGCAACATGTGGCTTGAAAACGATCAGCGCATCTGCCTGAGCTAGAACGCAGGCAGGAAAGAGGATGTCTCACTCTTCTTCAATATAGAGTGAGACACTATTATGTACTCTTGCTCTGACCAAATAACACAATTCACAAAACGATATTTTATTTCGACAGAAATTTTTTGTTTGTTTTTTCTATATTTTGAAATCCTTAGTCTTAATCTTGTCTTGTCGATTCGAATGCAATCCAGATTCTTTGTCTTCTAATATTGAATGTCCCACACAGACTCCACATTACCACGTTAAACATCTGCGTAGTCTCAGGAGGTATTTTATATTTATCATTTCAATGCGCCCTTTGTTAATTTTAATTGATTCCTCAGTTGAATGTGATTGGAAAACAATGGATTGTTTAAAATTCCAGCTTGAAAACTGTTAGTAATTAATCACAATCTACGCAATATAAGCCCCGACGAAATAGAAATATATCCAGAGCTGTTTACCCATCATAGGCTGATCAAGAGCTCATCGCCATTTCTGGCGATGAAAATAAAAATATATAGGTTCTGAAACAATAGAATTTTTTGACAGATATCGCCTGAATTTTTAGTGTTTTAATGTGTTTATCTTTTAATAGGTTTTTTATTAGATTATTATTCAAATGTTCCATGTTTGGAGCTCATGTTTTTTTGAGAATATCAAGTTTTTGTCTACGCATTGGTTCTCAAACACACTAGTTACATAGCAAATCTTCAGATTACCAGCTCGTGTTTTTTAGTTTTTGGCGTTAACAATTTCAATACCATAAATAGCCATTACCCGATACTTTTTCAGAAATATTTGCCATATATCCTTTTTAAACCTCAAAAAAGAAACTTTTGCTATGACAAGAAATTTTCACATAAAAACCTTATTTATAAAGACCAATGACCGGTGTGAGTTTGTGTGAGTGTGCTGTTTTCAACTTCACCCATTGTTTTAACAAGTCTGGGTCGCAGCCCACTCGATTCGTGTCCCACCCCTTCCATCCCCGGGACGAATCTTACATGTCATGAAATTTTGGGGGGCCTCTTCGGTATTTCAGATACCCGATACCCCCCCGTGATCAGGGGTGGACGCGGGTCGAAATTTTCGACCCGCGACCCAACCCAACTCACGGCTCGACACTCGTGGGTAACTCGCGACCCAACCCGCGCCGTAAAACCCGACCCGCGACCCACCTTGACCCACCATTCCGTAACCATAACGTACAGTATACAGGGGCGTGTAGCCAGGATTTTGAAAAAGGGGGGGTCGTACCTTGTCCTTGCTGACTTATTTCAACTCACTATTGCGGGGTCGGAGCTCAGCCCCCAGAATCCAATTATTTTTACACTTATTGGCGAAGTGGCTTACATGACAAAATGTTAATTTGGTCGTTTAAAGTAAACAAACTAACTGTTGCGGGGGTCTGGGGGCGGCAGCCCCCATAAAAAAATGGAGTTTTTTTCTATTTTTTTGGACAAATTTGGTCAACTGGAGACGTAGTCAAAAAAATTTTCAGACAGGTAAATTAAAGCAAAAGATGGGAATTTCATATCAGACAGTATATTACACAACTTATATAAGCTTTCATGAAAGTTAACAACAAGGAATGGTAAGCCATATAGTTAACAGGGGTCTGGGGGCGGCAGCTCCCAGGAAAAATTTTTTAGAATATATCAATTTTTAGGCCAAATTTTGTCAATTGGAGACGTATCAGAAATTTTTTTGGCAGGACTATAAAAACCAAGGGTGACCCTTGTCGACAATTTCTTCAGGTTCCAATTTACGCGGGTCGGAAAATTTTTTTTCGACCCGCGCAGCCTCAAGTGGGTACCCGCGGGTCGACCCACGGCTCAAATTTTCCGACCCAACCCAACCCAACCCGCGGGTACCCGCGGGTACCCACGACCCGCGTCCACCCCTGCCCGTGATTCACCAATAATACTCTAATTTTTTTACAATTTTTGAAAAAAGCGCCATTTTTTACGTGAATATGCCCAAATTTTCAGCAGCGTTCCCCCTGACCCTAGATTTTGAGGACTACCCCGCCCCTCATACAAGTACATATGCATGCAAGGCTATCTGTATAATGTGTTTGTGTAATTTAATTGAACCAGTTCAACCTACTAGTCTGACATTGTTGACCCAGCCAGAGGAATTTGTAATTAGCCAGAAAGCCCATGGATTGCACTATCATTTTGCCCCCCTTTCGTGCCTCCTATGAGTCCACCAGCCGACCACTCAGTCGCACCACATTCTACCGCATTGGTGAGCCACCACCTCGTTATCTGTGCTACCAAGAGTACATAGTTATCAAGTTGGCTTGAACTTAGCAAGAGTACATATATGTTGTGTAATATACAAATATACATTTACTTGAACTCATTCTTTCACTAGGATAAATGGACGTACGAACAAAGGCTGCTCTTTAGAACTGGTTCATGCCTTACACTGACTTATTTTAACTAGTTTAGTCCGATATACACTCCAAAACTTCCGAGTAAAATAAGTCCAGTCCATTTAATCCGTTAAGGAAACCATAACTAACCCTAAGTTTACAATCTAATGAGGGGACCCAATCTTGCTTCTGTTTTATTTGGCTGAGATGATCTACAAAGGACCAGTTTTTGTAGTTCGAGCCTGGACTGCCTGTATGCCGTAGCGCTTTGTTGACTCAGTAGGTAGCAAGCCAGGCTACTTGAACAAACAGAAACTTCAGTGTGATTGAGTTACATAATGCACGGTTTGGCTTCTTGATTTCAGTTTAGTTCAGTAAACTTTTTTCCTGTATTTGTAAACTTTTAGATCTTAGCTCAATGCGCTATATATGTATTTGAGAGTAATATGCATATTGAATTATGGCGAATGCTTACGCCAATATTGTTTGAGTTGAACGCTAATTAGATTATATTTACTATTTACAATTAACATATATATATTTAAAATTAATATTATTGTATTAATGTATTTATGTATATAGTATATACCTATTTTGATAGTTTATTCTTGCTAAAACGACGCACTTTTCGGGTAACGGGCATGTAGGCTTTGACGGACCTATTAATTTTACAGTTTGTAAAATGTATTCGACTACAAAAACTTTAGTATAGATCCATCCATGCATACATACATGCATATTAACGATAGCATGAAGAGTCCTCCAGTCTTTCAGTAACCTACTGCATCCATACCATTGGTATCTCGTGATAAACTATATTTTTTTACAAATTCGGATAATATTTTGTCTATTCCTTGCTCTTGCTATACAGGAACCAAAACCCACAAGGTCACTAAAAACCAAAATTGACCAGAAATTTCCCAGCCAGACTGGCTATTTAATTGCGGTGCTTTTTCACGAAAAGCCTGACTCACACTGTTTTCAAATTTGCGACCAGCGTTTTCTATTTCTTCCTGGGTAATTTCATTGTGTTAGCCTGGCTTTTGAGTCACTCTGAGACAGTCATTATGTACCTACTCTTGCTATTGGCTACTCCTCAAGAGTTCTCTCCTTATAGCAGGATTGGAGCTGGATTTATAGCAAGAGCACACTATTGTATCACGTCGTCATTGCTCATTTGACCTTTGAACTTGACCTCTTTAGACTAAGGGTATATATTCTCCGGTTAGGAATTACGATACGCCTAGATTACCTGGTTTTGGTACGTCACATGTTCCTTAAAATTAGGCAATATTGGGTTCAGTAAATCGGTTTGGTTTACTAGAATCACTGTTTCTAGAATATTGCCCAAAAGCAAGATTTGTTTCAATGCACGAAGTTTTCGGAGATTCTGGGCGCGGTGAATTTTCGGGAGTACTAGTTCACCAACCCTCCATTTTGATTGGTCAGATCCATACATGTAAGAGGGGGATGGGGACCCATCTCACAATCAAGAATCCACAGAGAGAGAGAGAGTCCTGAAACTCTGGGCAAAAGCGTGCAAAAATTATAGCACTTTTTTAAGTCAGCAAAATTTGGGGTGTTTTTGTTCGATCAGGGGGCAGGGTTCCCAAAATTTGGTCGGAGAGGTCGCCCTAAAATTTTTACCTTGACACGTATGGTCAGATCCAAATCCTATTTCCTATTGGTCTGGTGTAACGCATAAGCCTAGCTTTTGAGTGAGTCTACTCTTGATGTAAGCTGGTTAGCATGCCCGACAAAACGAGCGTATTAGCTGACGGAAGGACTTTAAGTTGGTCTTATGAGCCGGTTTGAGACTGGAGAAAAGCAGGAAGTTGCCACAGCATATTAAAATCTTGTTTTTAAAAGTTTTTGCGTTTTTAAATAACTTGAGATTAGCTTTTTTAAGAGTTTCCTACTTTTGAGATAAAGTATTAGGTGGATTTCACAAAGGTGGTTTTATCAAATCATGGTTTTACGTACGTTTTCATATGATTTATGCACGTAAAACCATGGTTTTATAAAACCGCTTTTTTGAATCCACCCATAGAGTTTTCAGGTAACAATTATGTTATTGTAGTAAAACGTTATATATATATATATATATATATATATATATATATATATATATATATATATATATATATATATATATATATATATATATATATATACTTGGAAACTACTTGTCTATCCATTAAAAATGTCAATTTTAATTTATGAACGGAAAAGCACAAAATTTTCACTGTTTATTTTACCATCCTTTTGTACCATCTGTGGCTACAATATTTGGCTTTTGATTTATGCGTTAGGCGTTGACACATGGCTTAGTCAGAGAAAATATATACAGTTTTTTTAGCAGAGCTGAGCCATGCTGTATAATGTTATTGTTACTGACTTTTGTGATTGTAAACTCTAGTTTTTGTGACGGGGTCGAAAGGAATTCACTAAGGGGGGATTAATAAAAAAACGTTGATTGTAAAATATAATTGTGTAATGCGTTGTTTTTTGAAGTTTTGAGGAGTTAGCGTGAGGCTTTGGAAAGTTGAGATCGACTAGGAAATTTAGCATACCTGATAGTCTATTTTATTGAAATGAGAGTTGTTAAATTTAGAATGAAATGTTTCATTTTATGAAATTTAAATATATAAAAATTATTGAGTCAATTATATACTGCTACTACTAATATTACATATTTTTTTCTATTGCATATACTATTACTACTTAATTATAGTGGTATATAGGGAAAAAATTCCAAACACCCTCTGTGATTTTTTTATCCGAAGTGTCCTTGTTTTTCCTCAGCAGGTGTTTCATAGCTTTTTCACCTGTGCGCGTTTTTCACGCTACAACAGTCAGAGACTGCATTTTTTGGCTAGTTTGTATTAAATTTTGATTGTAGTTTTGCATTAGATTTTTTTGTATTTTAGTTTAGTAGTAACTGTCAGCGTCGGTTTATAAAGGTTGCATTTTAACTAAACTTGAGGAATTTGAGATTTTCGTTAGAGTACTGCATGTTTCTGTCGATTTAGTTTTATTTTTACTTGTCAGGCATTTCTAGTTTTTTATAGTTTGATCCAAAACGAGTCTTCTACTTTTCTACTTTCATCCTAATACTTATATAACGTTTTAAGGCCATATGTTGAAGAGCTTAGGTAATATATCTGCTCTAGGTATTGATGATGGAGTCTATTTTTAGTCCGTATTCTTATGGGCAGGTTCAGTGTTCTTATCGAACTAGTCTAAACTAGACGCACTAGACTTGTTACACAGTTCATGTAACCCGTATTTATGAGCTGCAGAGCTCGCAACTCATTGATCTAGCGGTTCTCTGGTAACGTTAGCATCCAGATAGAGCCTTAATGTATATACTTTCTCTACCTTTATTGACCGTTTCATAATTCAGTGTACCATTAATTTATTAATTCACGTACACTTGAATCATACATGCAACGGGGTCAAAATTTTTTTGGCGGGACCTAATTTTGGAGACCTCTATCCCATGATCGACCGAAAAAACACTGACTTTTGCGAAATTTTTAAAAAAAGTCTCTTACTTCTGTCGCTTACTTTCGCTCAGCTTTTCGAGACTATCCCCCCCGGGCGCTCGACTTCGGGGGGAAGTTTCCCCCGACTCCAGCACCTCCTAATGTAGGGTTTGAATCTAACTGGCTGTATTCATTCATCAAACCCGTCTGTGATTCTAGCTGGTATGAAGACGACCGATGACCTGGTGCAGTTGCCCAAGCTGACCAGCACCAAAACCATGTGGGAGAGCAACGCAGAGCAGGCCGCCCAGTCCGACAAAAAGACGGAGGTCGAGTCCGAACTCATCAAGTCGGGCAAAGTCAAGGCCAGAATGAGCAAGTACGTATATATGACTGGCTGGTGTCCAGTGAAACAAGGGTTTTGTATTCTGGTTGTCCGTTAGTAACAATATGAACTCATTAGCTGCAGGAATGTGTTAATTGTATAGCTGATGGTTGGTGTGTCAATTAGGTGTGACCTGAGATTGCTAAACCCTGAGGCGAACCTGGTGGCGTGGTTTTTGTTACTACTCGTATGTCCGCTTTTTTGTCTCAGGGTCCGCGATTGTGGTCAGAATCACGCCGCTAAAAGTGTTACTTTTGCAAAGATTCAATAGTGTATTGCCGCGATTTTGCGCCTGGCTTAAAGTTTCTTCCGGACCCGGATGTAAGTATGAATCCACCCTACCAGACTGTGGGCCCGTTCATTTGGTATAGCGCCCAGCATCAAGAACCAAGAACAGCAAATATATGATAATATCTTGACGCGTTTTCGTGCACTGTGTATTTTACAGTCGTTTTGTTATTTCGATTTCAGATTCACGGGTGCACAGAATGGTCAGCTGAGTGACGAAGAAATGGCCGAAGACGACGAAGAAAGAGATCCCAACATTCTGAGGGAGGATAAAAGAAAGACACAAAAAGATGATGTCAGAATGGTTTTTGTTATAGTATGAAAAAAACTTGTGTACTCTTCTTGATTTCTCATTCAGGATAAAAATTGTCGGCAGCCCATTAAACCTTACTTGATTGAGATAACGTCTTAAGACTTGACATCCAGGTTTCCCTGCGATTCCTCGAGTGTTACTCATTCATTAGTGTTTCAAGTTTCTTCAACGTTAAAGAGGTAGCATGATACCCACATGAATTTTCAGCAACATGATTTTCTAGCAACTGTTAGACTTTTTTGTGAACATAAGACTTCAACCCAATTAGATTTACCGTCACCGGCGGTACGGATTTAGGATTTTTAGAATTTTTTTAGATATCTATTTTCATGTTATTTTTTAGATTAAGTTCGAAGTTGGCTCAGTGAAGTCCAAATGGGAGACGGGTGCCGTGGAGAAAGCAGAGCTGGACTCCCACGCGGATTGGTCATCCGAACTGGAGGAAATAAAAAAATCAGGAGTGCCTGTCAAGTACGTTTATTAGTAATAAAATATTTTGGCAATAGTTTTTTGGCAATTTTTTGACTTTTTGCTTTTGTTGAAACATTTTACAGTCACCTGGGGCAAATTTTGAGTTGTGGGCCGCTTGGCCCGATGGGTCAACTCTGTGGGAGGCTTGTCCCGGATTCTGAAAAACCGGGTTATGTAAGTGCCTTGTTTGGTTTTTTTGACCCCGTGAAATCGAGTTACTGATTACCATTTACTTTCGCATTGCTGATTTGAAAAAAACCATTTCAGTTTTACGAGATTTTTTCAGTATTTTACATTACCTTTCAGAGAGCGATTCAAAGAGGGTGCGGAAGGTGACAATGTTGTCAGAAAGTCAATTTTGGACAACGAAGAAATTGACTTCAAAGGTTAGTTGTCTGGCTGTGCACTTGTGTATAATTTGGAGCCAAACAGTGGAAATATTTATGGCAATCTTCACACTGCAGTCGCAGTGTTTATGAAGTCAGTTTACTTCTGCGCTGAAGCTTAGTCGTAACTTTCATTAAAAAATATTTGGCAACTATTGCTTGAATACATAGCAATAGTTGTCATATATTATGCTCACAGTTGTCAAGCCAAAAAATTTCAGCAAGGGTTGCTACTTTTTTATTTTAGGTGCCGAAACCGCTCGTCAAAGATTTCTCAAAGGCGAAGCTTTCCAAGAAGGCCCAGTGGAACGCACTACCAAAGACGAAATCCAGTTTAGAGGTTGGATAGCGATTGTTTGCATTTTGTAATGTCTGATCAGAAACCTCAAGGGTGGATTTCACAAAGGTGGTTTAACTAAACCATGGTTTTACGTACGTTTTTATATGATTTGCACATAATTTCATTACGAAATATCGCCTGATTCGTTACGAATTTCCTAGATTTTCTTAAACCATGGTTTTAGCTCAGTTGAAATTTCAACAAAATAAAGACCTGCTATGCCGCAGGTTTGAAATTTCAACTGAGCTAAAACCATGGTTTAAGAAAATCTAGGAAATTCGTAACGAATCAGGCTATATTTTGTAATGAAATTATGTGCAAATCATATAAACACGTACGTAAAACCATGGTTTAGTTAAACCACCTTTGGGAAATCCACCCCAAAAGTCTTGCTTAATCCGGAACAAATCAGGTGGCGTAATTTTCGTGACTACTCGCTGTGCTGTTGATACTGGCATTCGTTCTTTTCGTAATGAAATCGCGTGTTTCTTTTTGTCTCCGGGTTCATATCTTTTTTGTAAAATTTCAAAAAGTGCGGCTCAAAAGTGCGTTAATACGGAATTCTAACCAAATTAATTGTATTTTATAACAGCATTAGGAGATATACCAATGAAAAGTATATGTCGTTACTTGTAAGTAGTAAATGCTTACAGCCATTTTTGGTATGAAGGTATTTTGTGTCCCCCCCCATATTAACTCTAGATGGGTTACCCAAAAATAACTATGCCTGAATAATTTCCGGGTCAGGAAATATAGGATATGATTATGGTGTTTAGGGATGTCCGGGATTCTTTTTTTGTATAATTATATATGTTTAAAACGGCGATCAGTCTATTTGGCATCACAGTATAGTTTTGTCCGAGCCTCTAATTTTGAATGCCCATTGCAATCATTGCTATTTTTTTAGAGCTTGGCTCAGTGAAGGACCGATTCGAAAAGGGTGAATTGGACAGTCGAGAAGTGGATCGACAGGAAGTGATTGATATCAAATGTACCGAGCTTGGCAGCATCAAGGACGCATTCGAACAGGTGGGATTCTGTTTTATTGGAAAGAAACGTTAATTTATACCAAGTGTAAAGTTAAGCACCTTCTGGGAATCCCCGCAAATCTGTAGTCGATCACGAACCATTTTTTTGGTTCGAAAAGTATGCAACCACGGCTAGTGCTTTCTGTTGATTTTCGTTTTAAACCTACGATGAAGTGCTGCATTAAACAAATCATAATGTGCTTGGTGTGAAAAACTACTTCATAGTGATCGAAGATGAAGCAATATTCGAAGTATAAATTTATTAGAATAAAAAAATGTGACTGATTTTTCTAGTATGCAAGTGCCCACCCAGACGCCGATATGGACCAATTGGATAAAAAGCGAGTACAGATTGAAGAAGAGTTCAAAAAGTTCAAAAAAGAACGCCGAAAGCTGCAGGAAAAGGAAAGACGGGAACAAGAAGAAGCTATGCAATTTCAGGTTCAGGTAAGTGCAAAAACTGTTGATTAACACGTCAACCACTTAAAAAACAAGAAAAAATTAGCAGAACTAAAAAAATCATAATGCCTAAAGTTGAATGATGAAATTTGAAAAAATGTTTCTTTTATAAGAGCATAGTACCCACAGAATTTTGAGTTTACATAATATTATTTTATTATTCAACTATTAATAGTAGTAAGTCAGTAAGTAAGTAGGTAAGTACGTAAGTAGGTAGTTGGTAAATTATTCAATAGTAATAGTAGTATGGTGATACTTACTTGAGTATAAGTGTCTGAGATATTATTCAACAACTAAATTCGACCTGACCTAAACTGACCAGTTCATAATGTCTTGTTTAAAGGTTTATAACCTTTGAACACTTGCGAAATCTCCTTATAATGATAATTTTGTTTTTCTTATTTTAGGTAGTGCCTTATGAAAATCCAGACGACGTTCGTCAATGTGCCGAGATGAGCTCAATAAAGCAGAAATTCGAAGAGGGCAAGGCCTTCCAAGAAAATGCTGGTATTTTTCAGAATTTTTGATATATTTTTTTTAAAAAATATCAGTTACCTTTCGCTCAATCCACTTGACTGTCACGAGAGCTAAGGAATCAGGTACTCAATTCATTTGCCCTTTGTGTTCAAGTTTTCAATTTAAATATATGTATTTTAAATTTATGTTAACTTTAGAATTTAAACCTGAATTTATTAAAACTTTGTTTCAGAAGCGATAAAGAAAGAGAAGGACGATAACTTGGAATTGAAAGTGGCCGGAAAGGCCCGCGAGAAGTTCAAGAAAATCGACACTGAGCTTCCACGAAATGCCCCCGTCCCCTCCGGACCGAAACCTCAGAGCAAATGGGCCAGTGAGGTCAGACATAGACTTTGATTAATTACTTAATTAATTTAATCAGTTGAGTCTTGTATGCATAACGTTTTGTGCTGAAAATAATATTATTATTCACTGATAAAGATTTTCCACGTGATAACTTGGCAAACTTCTGGGAATAGACAAAAACAAAAGTGTTAACAAACAGAAACTAACAAAAATTAAAAACAAACGAAATACAAAGATGTTTACAAACAAAGCAAAACAAACAAAATATTTTCAATCTAGTCTGCTGAAAAATTTCAGTCCGGCGCCCCCGCCCCTGAGCCAGTGAATCGTCGCGCAGCCGATGACGATGAAGATGACAACGAACCCGATGATTTCGAGGTGAAAAATCTGCTGTCCAAGTTCAAGAACCTGGAAGCCGGACAAGACGAAGAGGGCGGCGAGAAAAAGCCTAAGCCAAAGCGACAAATCACACCGCCGCCTGAGGGATACAGGTATAGACAAAACTGAGGGATTGAACTAAAGAAATAATTACTTTCGGGCCATGCCTTGTATTTAAAGATGTGTTTTTAGCATAATAGTATCATAACAGTGTTGCTTTTGGACGTATGGAGTGCGGACTAAGTGTAAACTATGGTAAATTGCAGTGCGTTGCATTGTATTATATTCACGTTTTGTTGCGTCGTGCTAAATACGGCGTTATACATTATAAACAACGTTATAGTCACCAATACCAGTCTGTTACCATTGTATTTATATGTGAATACTGCTTTCAGAGCGGAGCTAGAATCTCAAGCCCGTGAGCGTGATCCCAACATTGTAATCTCGGGCCTGGAAACGGAGGATCAGATCAGAGCGGACGCACGAGTGCTCAGGGAGAGATTCGAACAGGCGCAGGCCATGCAGGGGGAGCGGGACGAGACGGCCGAGGAGAAACGCAAACGGCTAGAGGAAGAGTTCAAGATTTACAAAGGTCAGAGGTCACGACAGGTTTACTAAGGTCAGAGGTCACGACATATTTACAAAGGTCACAGGTCACGAGAGATTTAGATGGGTCAGAGGTCACGACAGATTGACTAAGGTCAGAGTTCATGACAGATTTACAAAGGTCAAGAGGTCACGCCATATTTACAAAGGTCAGAGGTCACAGGTCACTGCAGATTTACCGAGGTTAGAGGTCAGTCACTTCAAACGACCTGTGAATCATGTCCAATGTTTTTTTTACATTCTGACTATCTAAGGCCAGACCAAACATTGCTGGACCCTGAAACAAAAAACACGTGATTTCAGGACGAATTACGCACGACAAAAGAACGAATTACAGGCACCAAGAGTACAACTAGTAGTAGCGAAAATCACGCCACCTGTTTCATCTTATGGTTCAGCAATGTTTGGTCAGAGTGTAGTTAATTTTTTCGTGGTTCTTGTTTAGATATGAATCAAAGTAGAAGTAGGTGATAATAGTAACGTAATAGTTCTCAAACATTATATAGTAGCTGGAGTGTGAGATGACGGTTCTAACGTGCAAGGTCAACGTCCAGGTTTAGTCAATTCTGAATCGTGACCTTGTTTTGTATATCAGTCCTTCGCTTAACTTGATGTACTTAAATTGGATACTAAGGTTTACTTACCCCGTTTATTATTTTTATCTATTTTTTAGTAAATTAGTTAATACTAGATGTTTTTTATTTCAGAACAAAAAGAGAAAGAAATGGCCGAAAGACAACTGGAGGCTGAGCAGGAGCCGATGGATCAACAGGAAAAGGAAGATTTGGGTATCGCCGCCGAGCACGCGTCGAAAATGAAACAAAAGTGGGAGAAAATCCAGCGAAAAGAAGCCAAAAAGGCCGAAAAGTCGGCAGCCGGACGTCGGGCGGGTCAAACGGTAAATCCACCTTTTTGTTGCGGTTTTGGGCGAAACCTAGAAAATGCGCTGAAAATGCCAACTAGCTATAGCTAAAAGACATAGCTAAGTGTTGGATAAACTGAAGTCGGACCGAAAAATGCTGGACCCTGATACACAAAGAAACACATAATTTATTTTCGAACAGGACGAATTGCAACCATCAAGAGTACTGGGAGTAGGCACAATAATCACACGACCTGATTTGTCTCTGGGTTCATCAATTTCTGGTTAGGCTTCAGTACGTACGTATCACTATTTTCACATATCTTCAGGACACTACGATTTTGCTGGTAGTTGTATAGGTATGTATTATAGTAGTTGAAGTTAGTGGTTGGGCTTGGTTATGACAAGGGACATGATATATCACTTTTATAGACATTAAAGCCCGGTTCATACTCGTACTATCTTTGTCCGATCTAAAACTGGACTACCAAATGTATCAATTTCTTCATAAACAACGCTGAGGGCAGCACCAGAGCGTATGCAAAAAAATGACCAAAAGAAATCCGCCAATTCTTCACAGCAGCTGACATAACTTATTTTTACTTTCTCCAGTCCTTATGTCCTTAAGGACAATTAATATAAATCGGACTTTAGAGACACTTCCAGCTGTCTATGAAGAGGCACAGGCGATGCGCAAAATATTCATCCATCGCTTAGTAGGGATGCAAGTTTGGTTGGCAGAAACCGCATGGTGATTCAACTTTTCTAAGTTTCGAAACTTCGCATCTGTCTGCTCTATCATAGGCTGCTAGGGGAGATCGTCCCACTGTTCTTCTATAAGAGTGAGATACTATCATAGGTTAAGATTCATGAAAAACCGTATGTAGTTTTGATTTCCATAGATTATTTAACCTCATTTATTAACAATTTTTTTAGTTTTTTTGTTTTCCATAAATATTATTAAGCATAAATATGCATTGTGTGGTGAAGGTGTGCATTAAGTCAGTTAACATCGACGTTTTGGTATATTTCGATGGTATTATCGCCATCTAGTTGATGGCTATTAGGTTAAGTTTTAGATCGATCTCCATTTTTTATGTATCAATGCGTTGGGTCGCTATTTTTTATTTATGTACGTATTCATATAGTTAGATATTTTTTAATTCGATATCACGTACTCGTGGATGTGCATCGCCCCTGATATTACATACATGTACTCTTATTGTGAATTCATGTTTTTGACGCTTAGTATGTGAATATTTTTATTTTTAAATATTATTGTGTTTACTACCACTTGAAGCCAGGTTAGACCAGAACATGCCAGCTTTTTGGCGAGACTGTTACAAGTTTTTAGGGCCTGTTGCTTCTTAAAATTAATTCAGTATTCTAATTTACTCATCGAATTATTAAAGAAGCTCCAAGGTCCGGATATCACTAGGCCGAAATATGAAATAACATATAAAAACAGAAATTAGAAAAAATAAGACATAGAATTAAGCAGATATATATTGCCCACACGACAGAAATAAAAAACATATGAAACAAAAAAAAATAGCTGTTCACTAGGCCTTTTTTCTTGCCTATATATCCAGACTTGAACTAAATTTAACTTATTATTTCAGAAATCTGAATCCTTATTTTTTATATAAACTTTCGTATCTCGGAAAAAACAAAGACTCCTTTCGACTTTCGAATTTCTGTAGTGTAGATGTATCCTTAATTTTGAGATCTTATTTCTTATTTCCAGTTTTTATTTTATATTTTTGCCTAGTGATGCCTCAGTGTCAGTATATACTGTTGCTGACAGCAAGCGTATGGTGGGATTTATTTCTAAAGCTTTTAACTTTAAGCGTAACCGTTTATCCTGAAACCTGAATAAAATAAAACAAAAAAATTATATATTTTCTAAATTTAGTTAAAAGCTTTTTGTAATTCCCATCCATTCGTTTTATCACCATTTACCAGCAACAAAGATGGAACCGGGTCTCCACTTTTGACTGGGTTTCATTCATGTTTGGGTACCTCCATTCCCGGCCCCTTGATTTTTTTTCGGGAAGGGGGTGTCGGATTTGCCTCTGTTTCCCCTCACACATGTATAATAAAAATCTGACCCGGTTCCGTCTGTATTAAAAGCATTGAGTATGAATGTAGAATATAGTTGTTTTTTGTACTCTTGCTCGTGCCTACTGATGGGAGTTGGTTTGTGATTTTGTTTTAGGCCACATGATCATCCTGATTTGACTTTTATTCCCTCCCATTATTAATTTTCGTTCGCATTTTATTGTTTTGTAAACCAGAACATTTCAGTATTTTTGGCTGTTTAGGTGATGCTATTGTAGAGTCAAGGGTACATTCTGAAGTCGAAAAATGGTGAACCCTGAGACAAAAAAAGTGGGGCAATTTTTTGACTACTTGCAGTGCTCTTGATGAGTGGAATTCGTTTTTTTTATAATTAAATCACTGTTTTTCATTTTGTCTTAGGGCTCAGCAATTTTTGGTAAGATTTAAAAACAGCATAAAAAATCGCCAGTAGGCCACAACGGGTTGCCGACCGGTAAGGGACCCTCTATTCTAGGCAGAAGACCCTCTATTCTACGCAGAGGACACTCTATTCTAGGCAGACGACCCTCTATTCTAGGTAGAGGACCCTCTATTCTAAGCAGAGGACCCTCTATTCTAGGTAGAGGACCCCTATTTCTAGCAGAAAACCCTCCAAAGGCAGAGAACCTAGTGTTCGAAGCAGAAAATCATCCATTCTCGTGAAGAACCCTGTAGTCTAAGCGGAAGACCCTCTATTCTAGGCGGAGAACCCTCTATTCTAGTCAGAGGACCCTCTATTCTAGTCAGAGGACTCTCCATTCTAGGCAGAGGACCGTCCATTATAGGCAAAAGATCGTGTATTTTCGGTAAAAAAACCTGATATTTATGTTCAGGGACCCAAATTACCCACAAAAACCCCAAAATTTCAATTTTGAAAATTTGAACCCTTAGAAGGGGGTACCCTGAGGGGATCATAGGGGTACCCAGGAAGCTCCTACACAAAAATTGACTCCAGATTCGTGTTCAGGGCTCCAAATTACCCCTAAAAACACCAAAATCTCAAATTCGAAAATTTGACCCCAGAGGACCCCCTAGGGGGGGTACCCTAAGGGGGTCATGAGAGGGTCCAGGGGGGTCCTGGGTAAAAAATAACCACAGATTCGTGTTCAGGGGCCCAAATTACCCCTAAAAACACCAAAATCTCAAATTCGAAAATTTGACCCCCGAGGACCCCCTAGGGGGGGTACCCTAAGGGGGTCATAGGGGGGTCCAGGGGGGTCCTAGGTAAAAAATAACCCCAGATTCGTGTTCAGGGGCCCAAATTACCCCTAAAAACACCAAAATCTCAAATTCGAAAATTTGACCCCCGAGGACCCCCTAGGGGGGGTACCCTAAGGGGGTCATAGGGGGGTCCAGGAAGGTCCTAGGTAAAAAATAACCCCAGATTCGTGTTCAGGGGCCCAAATTACCCCTGGAGACAAGTTTTTGTCCAAATCCCTGACAAAAATTTTTTCAAGTTCACAAGGGTCCCCCCTTGTGTTCCATCGTTTTCGGGGGTCACGTGACCCGGCCCCCCGTGGGGTCAGGGGGTCACCAAGGTGGGGGGCACAACTACTCATAGGGGGGGTCCCCCCACCAAAGTTTGGGACCAATCCCCCCAGTAACTTCAGAGAAAAACGAGTAACAAACTTTTGCTAACAGGAAAAAAAACAACAAAAAAAACAACAAAAATCGCCAGTAGGCCACAACGGGTTGCCGACCGGTAAGGGACCCTCTGTTCTAGGCAGAAGACCCTCTATTCTACGCAGAGGACACTCTATTCCAGGCAGACGACCCTCTATTCTAGGTAGAGGACCCTCTATTCTAAGCAGAGGACCCTCTATTCTAGGTAGATGACCCTCTATTTCTAGCAGAAAACCCTCTAAAAGCAGAGAACCTAGTGTTCGAAGCAGAAAATCATCCATTCTCGGTAAAGAACCCTGTAGTCTAAGCGGAAGACCCTCTATTCTAGGCGGAGAACCCTCTATTCTAGTCAGAGGACCCTCTATTTTAGTCAGAGGACTCTCCATTCTAGGCAGAGAACCGTCCATTATAGGCAAAAGATCGTCTATTTTCGGTAAAAAACCTGATATTTATGTTCGGGGACCCAAATTACCCACAAAAACCCCAAAATTTCAATTTCGAAAATTTGAACCCTTAGAAGGGGGTACCCTGAGGGGATCATAGGGGTACCCAGGAAGCTCCTAGACAAAAATTGACTCCAGATTCGTGTTCAGGGCTCCAAATTACCCCTAAAAACACCAAAATCTCAAATTCGAAAATTTGACCCCAGAGGACCCCCTAGGGGGGGGGTACCCTAAGGGGGTCATAGGGGGGTCCTGGGCAAAAATAACCCCAGATTCGTGTTCAGGGGCCCAAAATACCCCTAAAAACACCAAAATCTCACATTCGAAAATTTGATCCCCGAGGACCCCCTAGGGGGGGTACCCTAAGGGGGTCATAGGGGGGTCCAGGGGGGTCCTAGGTAAAAAATAACCCCAGATTCGTGTTCAGGGGCCCAAACTACCCCTAGAGACACCAAAATCCCAATTTCGAAAATTTGACCCCTGAGGACGCCCTAGGGGGGGTACCCTAAGGGGGTCATAGGGGGGGGCAGGGGGGTCCTGGGTAAAAAACAACCCCAAATTCGTGTTCAGGGGCCCAAACTACCCCTAGAGACAAGTTTTTGTCCAAATCCCTAACAAAAAATTTTTCAAGTTCACAAGGGTCCCCCCTTGGTGTTTTATTTGTACCAAAAATATTTTTTGGGGTCACGTGACCCAGCCCCCCGTGGGGTCAGGGGGTCACCAAGGTGGGGGACACAACTACTCATAGGGGGGGTCCCCCCACCAAAGTTTGGGCCAAATCCCCCCAGTAACTCCTGAGAAAAACGAGTAACAAACTTTTGATCACAGGAAAAACAAAAACAAAAAAAAAATCGCCAGTAGGCCACAACGGGTTGCCGACCGGTAAGGGACCCTCTATTCTAGGCAGAAGACCCTCTATTCTACGCAGAGGACACTCTATTCTAGGCAGACGACCCTCTATTCTAGGTAGAGGACCCTCTATTCTAAGCAGAGGACCCTCTATTCTAGGTAGAGGACCCTCTATTTCTAGCAGAAAACCCTCTAAAGGCAGAGAACCTAGTGTTCGAAGCAGAAAATCATCCATTCTCGTAAAGAACCCTGTAGTCTAAGCGGAAGACCCTCTATTCTAGGCGGAGAACCCTCTATTCTAGTCAGAGGACCCTCTATTCTAGTCAGAGGACTCTCCATTCTAGGCAGAGGACCGTCCATTATAGGCAAAAGATCGTGTATTTTCGGTAAAAAAACCTGATATTTATGTTCAGGGACCCAAATTACCCACAAAAACCCCAAAATTTCAATTTTGAAAATTTGAACCCTTAGAAGGGGGTACCCTGAGGGGATCATAGGGGTACCCAGGAAGCTCCTAGACAAAAATTGACTCCAGATTCGTGTTCAGGGCTCCAAATTACCCCCTAAAAACACCAAAATCTCAAATTCGAAAATTTGACCCCAGAGGACCCCCTAGGGGGGGTACCCTAAGGGGGTCATGAGGGGGTCCAGGGGGGTCCTGGGTAAAAAATAACCACAGATTCGTGTTCAGGGGCCCAAATTACCCCTAAAAACACCAAAATCTCAAATTCGAAAATTTGACCCCCGAGGACCCCCTAGGGGGGGTACCCTAAGGGGGTCATAGGGGGGTCCAGGGGGGTCCTAGGTAAAAAATAACCCCAAATTCGTGTTCAGGGGCCCAAATTACCCCTAAAAACACCAAAATCTCAAATTCGAAAATTTGACCCCCGAGGACCCCCTAGGGGGGGGTACCCTAAGGGGGTCATAGGGGGGTCCAGGGGGGTCCTAGGTAAAAAATAACCCCAGATTCGTGTTCAGGGGCCCAAATTACCCCTGGAGACAAGTTTTTGTCCAAATCCCTGACAAAAATTTTTACAAGTTCACAAGGGTCCCCCCTTGTGTTCCATCGTTTTCGGGGGTCACGTGACCCGGCCCCCCGTGGGGTCAGGGGGTCACCAAGGTGGGGGGCACAACTACTCATAGGGGGGGTCCCCCCACCAAAGTTTGGGACCAATCCCCCCAGTAACTTCAGAGAAAAACGAGTAACAAACTTTTGCTAACAGGAAAAAAAAAAACAACAACAAAAAAAACAAAAAAAAACAACAGGATTATGAATACAATGGGTTGCACCCCTGCTTCGCGGGGGGTCGGCAACCCAACAAAAACAGGAATATGAATACAATGGGTTGCACCCCTGCTTCGCTGGGGGTCGGCAACCCAACAACAACAACAGGATTATGAATACAATGGGTTGCACCCCTGCTTCGCTGGGGGTCGGCAACCCAATAAGTAAAAATGCAATAGGTTAACAGAAAAATTATGGCTATCCATTTTTCACAATCGAATTGGCAGTCCAAAATAACAGATTTAATTTGATTAATATATTTTGTTCATTTAACAAATTTCATTTCAAGCATTTTTCAGTGTTATCCTTTGAATCGAAAAAATTTGCTTGTTTGCTTTATGAGTGTGCCCCTGACGTATGTTTTAGTGAATGTTGGGTTTTTTATTTTATGCATACTAATTCTTGTTAATTAATTTACACAAATGTTTATGTTGGGTTTTGCGCTCTTACGCTCTGCACTTTGTGTTACAATCTAGGGGAAACCGTCCTCCGTTAGGTCTGGGTTTGAATTGAAACCATTGATAACTCGGTTCCTCAAACCGTTTTAGTATTCTTTTTGTTTTTATTGCATTTTTTGTTTAAAAAAGTTGAAAAGTAGCTCATGTTAGTTCATGCTCATTATTCAAGAAATCTCGTTTTTTTATTTATTCTATATGAATCAGTACCATGCTTATTCCTTGTGTAAAATAGACTGTGTTCACACATTTGTACGCTGTAAAAAGTAAGAACACACACTGACTAGACTAGTCTCATTTCCAAAGACGTTGTGCTTCCAAATTACTGACAACTTCTATGGCTTAGAGTATTACGTACCTCCCTAAGAGTATTAATACATCAACCGTGCATCTGCCATAGTCAATGGCTTGTTGATAAACTACCACGTTCACTGCATCTAATGCACAGAAAGCTAGCGGCTGACGTCGCAGTTAAAAGCCGGAATGAGACCTCAATGAAAATACTACTTTTGCGATGAAAAAGTCAAATTTGCACATTGCTCAGTGATGCATAGATTTTGTTGTATGGCAGTATTGGGTGTTCATCACGTGGTGTGCCAAATGACACCTCTTGGAATGAAAGGGTTAATTAAGCATAACAAAACAATGACTAATTTGATAAACTGTTTTGCATGCTTTACTATATATTATTTGGAATGTGCCAGCCACGGGGTGAGCTACTAAATTAGAAGTAGTCTATTGCTATCTATAGTTTGAAATTTAAATGTAAATCGCAATTAATTAACGCATGCTTCTACTTAACTTGCACTAACACGTTGCCATATTTATTACGTAAGTTCACCCAAAGAGCTGGCATGTTCTAAATTACAAATAAGGGAGCTTTCGGAAATTATATTAGATGAATTAGATTAACTAGATCAGTCTATAGACTATGACTCTACTTATGACTAATTTATGTTCGTAAAATTTAGCACGTAAATGAAGATGAGAAGGATTAGTCGTTATGAAATGAAAAGTAAATGTTTGTTAATCTTAAGTTGAGTTAGGGTATCTTATGAAGTAGTTAATCGAATCCAGTTAATATAATTTATGAAAAGTCCATAAGTGTCTGTTCTTAATTTGAAATCATATGTTGATGTTAGACACTATATTTAAATGGAAACAACTCAAGTCAATCTATCAATATGACTTTTATTGTACAGAAGTTTTCTGTTTACTTGTGTGTGTTTGAAAAATCATTATGAAGCAGTCAGAGCTGTGAGTTAGTTATTAAATTTAAAGTCAAGCTTATCCAACTAATCCAATTTATGACTAGTCGCTTACGAAAAATGCAAAAAATATATATCAGTACATTAAGGTGAAGGAATCACTTTTAAATTAGTTCTAAACGTGCATAAATTGCTAGATTCATAGATTGTAAATTTGTACGGGAAAGTTGTCGCCAGCTATATACTTTGATTCCGAAACAAAGTGACTCCGGAGTCTGCAGCAAGTAATGTTGGTCGGTACGGTAGTTAAACCAAGCCACAAGTTCATATGTACTTGTCCGAGCACAAATTTTGCCTTTTTTTTTTTTTTTTTTTTTTTTGCCCTTGAAAGTGGAACTGTGTCTCACACAATAAGCAGCACTTAGATTCCTATTAAATCTTTTTTTTTTTTTTTTTTTGTTGTTTTTTTGTGTCTTGGGACTTTTTTTGGTGGGTGGGTGGGTGGGTGTGGTTGCGGGTTTTGTGTTTTTTTGGCATTATCTTTTGGTGAGCAAATGTTTGGCGCTCCCTTAAACTATATTATTGTCTGTATTGGTACTTTATGGTCAGTTTTTTCAGAAAGGAACACGGACAAGTACCAACTAAATTTCGTGTTTTTTTGTTGTGGTTTTGGTATTGTTTTGTTATAATATTATGTTCTGGCCAAATTTTGTGGTGCTTTAAGAATGGTGTTTATATTGATTTACTTTTGATGTTTACAGTGTTTTGTGTTTTTTCGGTGAACTGTTTTGTAATTTATTACTGTGTTAAATTGATTCTTCATTTGCATATTTATTACTAGTCATTAAGTTAATAATTGCTCTATCGTGTAAAAATGTTTTTGCAGAAATAAATTATAAACTCCTAGTTTTGTTGCTGCTATTATGTCGCTATCGAGAGATTTGTCTATTAGATATGCATTTCTTTTTTCTTTATTAAATTAAAAACCTATAAAAATTGTACTTGAGTTTAAACTTTGACATTTCTTGAGTGAATTTTGTGATTTCTGTACAAAACTGAGTCGTCAGTGCTTGAAAAGTATATATATGAGATAATCGTAAAGTGTACTGCTGAAAAAATAAGCAGTCTTATACATAGCCTAGATAGTTATACCAAGAGTACATACTAGGATTCTCCTACATACAGTACATATCCTATTATGTACTCTTGGTTATACATACATTCAAGCTACCCAGGCTATTTTGGGCTCTTGAAGCGCAAACATGACATTATTTGTTTGCAATTGCTGTCAGTTTGCTCTTGACGTCTGTCGTCTTCAATTAGTAAAGTGAGGATTTACATTAGTTTTATTTCTGTATGACACTGTGATATTGCCTGTACTACGACCACTGTACCGAAGATATTTACTGTAAGTTCGATGCACGGTGTGACTTCGGGAGCTGACTTGCATGTTATGGGGATAGATTCGATGCTTTTCTGAGTTTTAAGGAATACTAAAAGTAGAAACTGTTTTTGATCGGAAAAAGAATAACAAAAAATAATGTAAGAGAAATGGCTAAAAAGTTAGTTATGTTTGAAGTGTTTTTATCAAAATAATTACATATCTGCACATATTTTTTTATATTTTTTCATGTATGTAAAATGTCAAGCTTAGGATTTCGCATGCTAATAGTTAGTAGGTAACTAATAATAAAATAGTACATAGAGGAGAGGTTATATTTTTACCATAGTTGCAACTTTAACATCGTGTTTTTTAACCTATATATTTTGTATGATCTACATGTTTCATTTCACTGTTACTGAAGGCTTCTGCATTCTACGCTTTCATTGTTTTTTAAGTTTTTTAGCCATACCCACTGGTAAGCCCATTCCGCATCACTAATTTTTTTGTTACATATTGATTATAATATTTTTCAATTTGAAAATTAACCTCTGAAAAAGTCACAAAGATTTTTGACCTACAGGCAATTGATATTTAAATTCTTTTTTGTTAGTTTTTGTTCAGTGACCTGTGTAAATAATAAACCAAAACGTATGTAAATATAAGTCTGTGTTATCAAGTTATTACTAATAACTATTGTGCATTGGTTTTTAAGTTCATACCCTTACCACCTTCGTAGCTGTTATGCCGTGAACACTAACAGAATTTGTATTTGATGAACTTTGAATATTTGAATAATTTCAATAACCGTAATCAGTTAGCTAAGTTTAGTTAATTTGCTCTATGTTTTTTGTGTGAAGTTGTTTTATACTGCTAAAAATGGTCCAGATTATAATCCACATCAACAGTGTATTAATATTCATTGACTAATAATTAATTAATATAATTATCATGTACTCCTGGTCACATTTTTCTATTTTTTATTTTTATTTAAGCTCGAGATTTAAGCTGGTATTTATATTTAAAAACGTTTATAGGATCTGTTTTATTAATTCGTATGTTAAAAGTACTGGGTGTTTTGTAAGTTGAACTTGAATGCATGATACTTTCCGGATTGAAGTGAACGCCTACATAGGTCAAACTACTGTCCAGTAGTCACTAAGCTGAAAGTTGACATTTGAAACTTAGCATATTGAAACTTAGCATATCACATATTGTCATTATCAAAAATTCGTCTCATGTTTTTTTCAAAGAAAACTGGTACATTTTTTGCATATTGAGAGTGTAATTCATTGCATCATATAAGAAAATATATATAGTTTTTTGTGTGGTTTTGACTTTTGTGTAACTTTATTATATTTCATTTATACGGTTTTGTTTATATTTCAGCCCCTAGTGCGTACACCCGAGCCGGATTACTGCTTCGTGTGCGACAGTAAAGTGTACGCGACCGAGAAAATAGAATGTGATGCCCGATGTTTTCACAGGAAGTGCTTCAAGTGCAACTTTTGTGGAATTATGCTCAGGTTGGTGTCAATTGTTTTAATGGACGGCACACTTGAAACGTATTTGGTTCAGTAATCGTGATTCATGAACATGTACTAATCACTTCATTATATATATCAACCGTCCTATTGTTTAACATCAGTGATATCATGCTTTCCTTGAAACAGTGCAATAACTAAGAACACGTTGCTGTAATGATCTAGAAAACTTTAAAAAAGGCTACAGTTATTTTCAAGATTCACTCTCCACACAATATACAAGTTCACAAAACGTATCTGTCTATTTTTGTCTACATATTAAATATCTCAGTTTATGTTTGTTCACTAAAGTTGCTATAAACTACAGCTCCATGGTTTCCATGCAATGGACATTCAAAGAGCAATATGTTCTCTGAAAACAATTTCACTTTTTCCTTCACTAATCAATCGTGTCTGTTAAGTCAGTGCAGAAACACTACGGCCTACGGGCGGAGCCTGGATGAAAATTTTTTACATTGTTTGCAAAATTTCTGTAAGAGCAAAACATTTTCGTCCAGATTATAATGAACCAAAGGGAAGGGAAGAGGTATATTTTCGAGACTGCTGTAGACCTAAAGGTAGACATAATCAAGTGTTTTCTTTTCAGGCTGGAAAGCTACGCTGCAGGTCCCGACGGTATTTATTGTAAGAACCATTACAAGGAACTATACAACAATATGAGCAGAATATTCTATGACGGACGATCCAGCGAAGCCACTCCCGCCAAAGCCTGAACCAGCACTCGACTCAGTTTATAGCTTGGTCTCGTGAAAAGTGGTTGTGCTTTTGCATTAATCTGTCTGTGAGGTTTTTCACTTTTTGCTAAAAAGTTAGCATTTTTTATATTTTATATCCACCACTTTTCGCGAATTAAGGTATAAACTGATCACTACCTTTTCGTGAACTTTTCAGTGATATTTGTATCATGACTTGTTTATGTAGTTACATATAGGCTAATTTCGTGCTCAAAACAAAAAAGCTACGATGTTCGCGTTTAGACAAATTTGTTTCATTTTAGAAGTTAGCCATTTTTATTAATTCTTCTATGCTGTAAAGTTTTATACTGGGGATATTCTTGGTGCTGATGTGTTAATTTATACTGTTGGTTTTGACTTAACGTGCAATGTGTTATTTTTGTGCTTACTTTTAGCATACACAGTTCATGGTTTTTATGCATGGCAATATCTTTAGTTAACTTGTGGGTGGTGTTTGCCCTCTGAACGGACATACGGCTGTAAGTATGAAGCGACCTCAAGAAGAACCCGCAGCCACAACAAACTTCTGTGCAATTTAACCTTGAGCTGTTTTTTTATTGTTTTTATTTTGAACTGTGATTGATCATTGTGCATATTGTGCTAGTAATTTGCAGATTAGTAGTTTTTCTTTAGCGATCACTATTTTGCTGCTACCGATTTACTATTAAGAGTACATTCATAATAGGAGTAGTGCTCTTGTTGTTATGTCATGCTTTTTTGTACATTTTTGCAGTTTCTGCTTTGAAGCTTAAAAGTTGTATTATTTTTACACACTTTCACAGCGAATTGTTTTAGTAGCTCAGTCAGTTTCAACGTCATCAATTTTATCATATGGGGATAAACATAATTCAGATATAAAATTAATTAGATCATGTAAGTTTCTTGTGTTTAAAAACGCAACTTTTGTGTTCTGCAGCTCAAATTAATGTGGGGCTTATCTATTAATGTGAAAGTAACTAAACGTTCGTGTCAGTATTTTGCATAGGTATGTGTAACTGTTTTCTTTCGAAATGATATCTATTGTGTTTCTATTTGTTGCCAAATACTCAGTGCATTTCAATTTGTGTGTCTATGGCATTTTCTTGCCGCTGTTGCGTATGTTTGCATGAAGTGACAGTAAAACTGTTTAATATTGCATAAACTTATGAAATTTTATTTTTTTGTAGCAAGAAGAGTACATTAAGTTAAGATTTGAGACAGTGTTCTAGGTACCTAGAATCCTAGAAAAAGAAAACGGATCGCAAGCTCCAAGAGTGCATCGAGTAGTCCCTAAAATCACACCACCTGTTTTGTCTCAGGGTTCAGCAGTTTCTGGTCAGACTACTAAGTAACCGTTTGAGTATAGATTGAATAATATAGCTGTAGTAACATTTTCCTGTTTTTAACAATGCTCAGAGTGTCAGACGTTCTAAGACTCAAATTCAAGAGGGTTAGACGATGGTTCAAACTAAAGTAAAGTACTAATGGTATTTTACATTTTTGCTTATTTTACAGACTTCTTACATTTCCTGGGTTAGATACGTTTCTGGCTGCGACATCTAGCACCAAGAAGATTGAACAGGAAAGGACACATGGAAAATCTCCGACAACTGAAAGATGGTCAGTCGGCCAGTCATTGTCAGCGACATAGGGTTTGGGTAGGACGATGCCTCTGCCCTTGTATGGTTCCACGGACGAGGAATCTGACTTTCCTTAAAAATAGATGTAGTCGATACGATCCTGTGGTTCCGGAATGGTGTAGCCCCAACCGGCAGCTTGTTTCTGAACCGCAGACCAAGTAATCCCGGGGTTGGTCCGGGGATTCGGGTGCACGGCTCTGGATGCCAGTCGATGGATTCGAGCCGCTCGTTGGTTATGAACGATGCTGGCCATTGGAAATTCCAGCCGCAGTGAAAATCTCTTTCATTGTATCGTCCGTCCAGTCGAGATGAGAGGGGGCGTTGAAATCCCCGCACAGGAAAATCGGCACTGATTGGGCTTGACTGAGATGCTGCCGAAATGTCGCATCGTTTGAGAGTTGAAGCATGTTTTCGGCTCGACCGGGGATACCAGGATATTCCAGATTATACTCGCCGGCTTCTATTTCAAACGCACGATCAACCTTCTTGTTGCAAGCTGCGTATGGACCGTAACTCTCGTAGTCCAAATGAGTAGACCAGAAACTGATGTTTCGTTTTGGGTTGTTGTCCAGCATTATGGTACAGCCAATGGAGTATCTCTTGGGACCATCGTGGCACGTTTCTGCAACTAATGTATGTTTGGTTGCTATGGCTGAATCGGGATAACTGACATTGCTTGAAACAGGAGAGTACGTGATGGGAAAGAGTATGACACATTTTCAAATGGACAACTTGGCAAAGCAGTAAATGAGTTGCACATTAGCGGCTAAAAGCAGACCGAAAACAACAGAAAACAGATGGACAATCACCAGAAGCTGCTCCCTTACCCAAACTAAAGTCTGCCA
>JASANF010012705.1:0-65862 GCA_030248245.1 Trissonchulus sp. WLG1_4 | reverse complement strand
GAAGGCTATATAAACGTATATACACTTACAGTCCTATAATTGGCTAAATTAAATGTTAACTTATTAGAACAACATATAAATACAGCCACAGGTGTTACGGAACCACAGGTGTCACGGAACAAGTGTTTGGGTACAATTTGTTTCGGGGGAACATTTTTTGTAACACTAAATGTGATAGGTATCTACGTTAAAAATAGATGTGCGTGTTTTTCAAAATATTTTTGCTAAATAATAGAAATAGGGAGATCTACAGAGAGCAGATAGTACCAATTCTTACTAGCAAATAAAGGCACTGACTGCAGCCAATTGCGCTTGTGTATCACTGCTACCTTACGCCTTACAACCCATGCTTGGCATACCAATAATGGGCCCCAGAGCCAAAGCCACCGGCAGTTGAGTCCACAAAAGGCCACCTTTATAGACCTCTTCGGCAACCGCGCACGTGAAAATACCACCGTTTTTCAGCACTAAACACATCATACACAACAAAGTAGTACGCGGCAATAATTTTTTATGGGCTATGTTTTGAAAATCAGCTAAATATAGAGTATTTTAAGAAATACGAAAAAATTCATTTCAGTCTGAGACTTTTGTTGAAAAAATAGTTCTTTTTAGGTGGAAGAGCGACAATTTAGTGCAAGTGTCACGCAGCACTCTCTCTGTTGAATACTGCTTTGACTTCAATAGGGTATCACTTAATATTCACTACTAGGTTATCACTTATTCAACAAGTGCCGTGTGGTTAAACGTTAGGATCTGATTCTCATCACCAGGGCCCCAATTGAAGGCACGGTAACTGATTTTATCTTCCTAATATCAATTTTTAATAATGTGGAGAAGTTATATACACTAATTCTGCATCCATTTGATCCTCTTCTCCAGGCAATTAGATGGTCAATCTAACGTTGGTTTCCATTGCAAACAAATTCTGTCTCTCCTAAAGCACCGGTTCGCACTAGGCAGAATTAATAAATAACAAACATGAAATATGGTCTTACTTTAAGAAGGATTGATTATCTGCTAAGCTAGTCTCTTATTTTTGTACCTCAATCCTCAATTTCAGTTTTTTGTTCTTATTACTTATAATTCTTATTTCTACCTAATTGGAACCGGGCTTAAGTTTACTTACATCTTAAGTACGGACTATGTTTGCACACAACCAAGAAGACTTACTAAGCATTGAACAGCAGCACAGAAAAGTGCCTATATTTTGTTGTCCCATGAAAAAGCCATCTACGAGGGTATCAAACTGGGATCTTTTGGGTCGCTCCATCAGATCCCTGAACAGGGCCCCGGGCTTCTGGGCGGTTCCTCGTTGTTTGGTCTCCTTTGCGCGCCGCCTCCTGGTTTGTGCCGTCTTTCGGCGTATTTGTGGATTTTATTTTGTTCTTGCTTGGTGCCGTGCCGTGCCTGTCTTCTCCCATCACTGTCCACATTGTCATTACTGTAGCTTGAGCTCATGCAATCGGGATCCGGATTAGAATCGACGGAAATGAGCTTCTCCCCCTAGAACAGTAAACAGTCAGAAAAATAAAGAATAAATAATAGCAAATTTGCTAGCAAGTAATGCTTCTCGTTTCTTGTTTAAAGCTACGCGTATGATTTATAAGCACACATAGTTTTAAAAACAGAAAAAATAGAATAAAAAATCATGCCTTGTTCTACAAAGTACCAAATGTCTCGTTGTCTGCAGTAAGCTTAATCTGTGACCCACTGGAGGAAAAAATTAGCAATGGCAGATTTTCAGCAAGTAAGCTAAGATCGTTAAGGTCCACGAATATGAATAACTATTATGACTTCACAGGAAGGCCCCCACTTAGGGTCGATTCATACTAATAGTCGTACATATGTATGTCCTAGTTCAACCGGCAAAATGCCACAGTTTGATCGACCCTAATGCCCAAATGTTTGAGCCTGTGCAACCATTTCTTACGTCTTCGTGCGTATGCAAATGAGTGTGGTTATTGTTGCTGCCATTGCTGTTGGTGTCGTCCTTGGCCATACAGCGTGGAGTGCACCAGCCCAGCAGGATACTGCCCACGTACAGCACTGCGATCACCAGAATGGCCAGGGCACTCATTCACAATACACTGTCTATTATGTTCTCAACGCCTGTACGATTTAATAATTCACACTGGCACTATCTAAAACAAATAAATTACAATTAAAAAATTGTTCAAAAATTTAGAGCTATTCTTTGAAGCGAAAGAAAGATCACTGAAATTCACAGTCATAAGCTAATTTTTTGACCTATGAAAGCGGTCGAACACAGCTATGTTTAGATTGCCTTCTTCGTCGTGTTAAAGAATAGTGAGGACCCATTCTCTAAAACAAGAGCTGAAATTTCAGAGTGGTATAAAAACATGATCAAACCCGGTGTTGTAAAGTTTGTTGTAGCAAGAGTACATAATAGGAAGAGTGTGACACTGGGGGGACCCCCCCCCCACAAACCGTGGGGTATACCCTCAACGGGGGGGACCCCCCCCCCACAAACCAGACCATATAGGTCTCAAACGTGGGGGGACCCCCCACATTTGAGGGTATACCCTCATTTGTGGGGGGGGTCCCCCCCACGTTTGAGACCTACGGTCTGGTTTGTGGGGGGGGGGGTCCCCCCCTCAGTTGAGGGGATACCTTCCCTTCGTTTGTGGGGGGGGTCCCCCCCACGGTTGAGAGTGGGGGACCCCCCCCCCACAGTTGTGGCCTTTTTGGGGAGATAATGGTCGCAGCATGTCCGCGGCGGCCAAGCTGGCAAGCTGGGATGCTGAAGAGTGTCATACTCTTCTTATTATGCACTATTGGTTGTAGCTTTATTGTACTACGTACTTTTTGCAATACCATGCCATTATATCATGCAAATAAAAAAACTTACATTTTTCAGAGTTAAAAAATCAAGACAACAGCTCATTTAAAACACAACAAAAAATAATATATATCACGGCAAAAACGCATGCAGTTCTTTACAAGTTTTATTGGAGCACCACACGAAAATCCGCATATTATTGAGGGGATTCGGCACAAATTATTTCCTTAACGTTGGCGCGCCAATGGAAAATTACTTAATAAACTCGGAGCGACTTTTGTTTCGGTTGAGTTCTTTTGGTCGCAGTCAGATGGTTTTGGCTTAGTAGTTTCAAACTTTTTCTCTCAACATTCCTGGTTGGCTGTAAAGCGATTAGATATGGAAAACAAGGTAGAACCTAGGTTAGTCAACTTTGACAAATACCTTCAAATAACAATTTCTTTTTAAAAAAGCCCAAAATTAAAATTTGACGCGCATTTGATGCAAAGGATAATTTGCCACAATTTTTTTTGCGAAATGAAGTTGTCGCCCTGTTGTCAAACGTAATCGAATTGAAAATGCTAAGCAAACAATCACACATCCACAATCTGTAGCATCCAGCTTTATTTAGGTCAGCCTTATGAGGTGTCGTACATTATTAATAGAAAGCAAAGCTTGCCAGGCACTTCAACAAATTAAGGCACAGCACCAATGGGTAATCACATTTAAGACTACTGCCAGGCATGCATAAATTAGTTTATAAATTTCCACAAGGAACTAAATGTCACTGCAGATTAAGTTTATTCATAATTATTTATATATTATGCAGTATATGGACACTTTACTTTGTATTTAAAAAAGTAGCGTTTAGGGCCAATTCCTATCATGGATTAAACTGGCTATTAAAATTAGTTTTGCAAATACATAAGCCATGATATAATTCATGAGTCCGTACAAAATGTTCTACAACAATTATTTGTAGCACATCCCGCTTGTGCACAAAATTTTGCAAGTCTATAACCATATCGATATGAGTTACTAAGCAAACACCTTTTAGCCTAATCCGTTTAATTTAGATACGGTTGGAAATTCATATCGCATTCCGTGCTAAAGCTGATCATGCCTTTGTACAATTAAAAAATAAAAACTGAAGTTGAGCAAAAACATTAGCAAATAACAAACAACAAGTTACAAAATACTGCCGCTCCAGCTAACCCGCTTTTGCAGGACAGACGGCTACTTGATATTTTCGTCAGCACTCAAACTCAGCTAATGCAACCGGTTTTTCAGAAAAAACTCTACTTTTCCGATATTTACACTTCATTTTGTCTTGTTCAACACTTTTTTGTTTGACAACATTATCCTTTTCTGTATTCTACTGAGTACTGATACATTAAGTGCCATACAATCCTTTGGTTCAACGAAATATTATAAAAACGTTACTCATCAAAGTGAACATATTATGGTAAAAAAGCCACCTCGGCATGACGATGGGTAGAATAGGAGGCCCGTTACTTTCTAAGTTTGGTCAAACTAAATGTGAAAAACATATAATCATGACAACCCTACAAGCGGCCGGTCCGGTAGAGCTGTTGAAAAAAATAGGGAAGTGTCAAGTTTGCAAAAGACAAGTTTCCATATCTCAAGTTAGACTCAACCAATCTCTCCGAAATTTTACAGGCACACATAGCCTTCTATTAGGCGGATACACATACCAAATTAAAAATCAATCACTTGCATATATTTTAAGTTATAAAAAATTAAATTTAAAAAATCCGCATTGAGTGGACTTTCTCCTATTCTAGGGTTGGGCGCTGTCGCGCCGACCCTGATACATAAGTTGACCTTAACGGGTGTATGTTCTTATTTATTTTATAAAAGTCCGTTTGCATATAAACCTATATATGTTTAAGTGTGCTCCCTCTGTTAGCAGAGTTTACGTCCCTATGTATTAGCGAAGTTAGAATTTCGCGAGACACAGCGTGAACAGTGATCAGATATTTGATAGTCGATAGTATGGCAGTCTCATTCAGGGTTGGTGGGTGGGCACAGTGGCCGTTTTGTATTGTATGCACATATGTATACGTATAAAAATTGCTGATCTTGCTATTTTCCAGACATGATATAAACAAGAACAAATCAAGCAGAAAATTAGTTATATAAATATTTAATTACATAATTAAATCAAATAAATAATTACATACATGTTTGGTCGAGTTGTTACAAAAAAGTATTTGCGTGAGCTACAACAGAATGACGAAAAATACTAAGAATATATAAAATATAAAATTAGAGTGAGACAAATGACAAAAAGGGGAGGATAGAAAACTATGTTTGACAGCGTGAAATTGGAATAAAAAATAGCACAATATTGTTTGTTGGGCTCTAAATTGGAAGTCTATTTCTGGACAGGCGGCCTCTGGCCTTAATATCTTTGTGAATTCTGACGCCACGGCCCACGATGGTGCGGAAAATTTGAAGTTTTTTCTTTGAGCACTTTTCGTTAAAGAATAGATGGCGTCAATATAGAGAAACCTATGTACAATAAAAATTTAAAGTTCAAGCAGATTTCGAACTTTCAAAGTAATTTACATTTGGATTAAAACTCTTATTGAATACATACCAAACTAATCGACGGAATTATTTGGATTGTTTCTGGTTTGCTGTAGGGAACTTTATTGGTTCATGCGAAATAAAAGCGTACGCAGATTAATGTTAACACTGACTATATACTTAATTTTTTACAGAGCATTAAGTTACTTAAGTCGAGCAGCGACTGCTCACAGAATTGAAAATCGAAATCGAATCGAAAAAAACACGACAGGTTTAAAGACGTCGAAAACCGGCAAAGATGAGTTAAATATCTATACATTTTTCTTCAAAATTCATCATCAAATTATTCGATACATCACTAATGTATTATACCTAATAAGATTTAGTGGTAAAATAATTTATTGTTTATTAATTTTAAAATTATTCATTATTTATATATTTTAAGGCATGGACTGAGGTGACAGTATTGCTCTCAAGGGCGAGCCACCACCCACTGACTGACAAGGCGGGTCAAGAGTTAGTACCTTCGTCCACCCTTAAACTCGATAAACAGAATGAAACCCGTTAACAATTTCAGACCATCATCACGACCAACAGCAGACAGTCAGCTCTAATGGCTGAGCAAACAGAAATCTGGTTTGGGTGGTTTAGAAAAAGCCACACTGGCTCAGCATAGAGAAGTGACACCGAGCTGGCAAAGTCAATTAAAGATGACTGATGAACCAACATAGCTGAGACAAAGACTGATCAAATTAGCACCTCGCAGTTGGAAAAGTTTGGCCACAGTTCGTCAGAGGAGTTTCACCAGCCGTCGCCAGCTTATCAAGTACACCACTCACAATAAATGCTTGCAAAAATTACGTGCCGATTTAATTTTGTGCTACAGACTCTGGAGTCAAAGCGGAGTCGGAGTCACTTGATTCCAGAGTCAATCTATATAAGGTGGAACTCAGGGGAACCAACTTCAGGTAGTAATTTTAAAGCGACGAAAAACAAAATCAAGTTCATGTTCATAGTTTTTGAAAAAAATTCATTTTTTCGTTTTTCAAAATACTTCTTTGGCTTCTTTTAAAAGCCGTTCTTTTTCATCTGAGATGAAGATTGTTTCTTCCCAGCGAAAACAATACCACTATCTATGAAGTAAAAATGAAAGAATTGTCAGTAGTCATAGTAACTAACAACACAGCTTTGACTCGATCACTATAATGCTCACTTGATATCATGCGACACTTAAAACAGATATACGTTGGAACAATCGACTAATAATGCACCAAGAATATGGTAAGTGGATTCGGACTTTACTCAAGTTTGGCACGATGGCGCCGAAAAAATAAGAATGTGCATTTAGAATGCGGCCTTCCGTAGTGGTTTCTTGAACATAGCTAAATTAAACAGACTGCATTTATTTTAATCCAAGGTTCCTCACTAAGCGGACTAAACTACATAGTTAAACTAAGCCACCTGCTTAATTTTAGTCAAACCCGTTCCTAAACTTTCACGGGACTGTGATCCCATTATCTTACTTGATTTTATATGTATATTCTGCTTGTATACAATTTTTAAAATGCTTTTCACACAGTTACACAATGAGAATGTCCCTTGGTATGACACGAGACAATTCAAATGAAGTAGGTTTACTTCTAGACCCAAATTTAAATGCAAAGAAATGATTTTTGATAGCGGTTTGAAATTTAACCAAATAGAAAATTTCTTTGCCATTTTTCGTTATTACGGTCAGAATCAGGCTGTGTAATATGGTGTATGGTATGGTGAATATAATATTTTTCATTACCAATGAAAAATTTAAACAGAGTATAAACGGAATAATAAATTTCTCGACCTTTTAGGGGGTTGATTTACGTGACCCCAATCAATAATTAGTTGCCAATGAGTGCATATTTCCTAATACCTTTTATTTCAGAACCAAATGAAACTTCAGTTGCAGTGAGCGCAAGCGTAGGTGTGGCAAGTTTACTGTTAGCTCTGGGCAGTTTTTTCTTGCTATGTGGCCCCAAAAAGAAACCTATTGATGAAGAAGCCTTAGCAAAGCTAAAAATGGCCCAAACAAAGGCAGAAAGAATGGCATCAAAATCCAAGACGCCGCCAACGTTCATCGACCTCTGCCAGAACGATTCAAGTCTTTCCCATGGCCCTGTCGACATATATGAGATTGGCATGTTTTGTTATAACCTGCTGACAAGCAACGCGGATCTCAAGGTTTTAGTGGAAGGAAAAACTAAAGAACCAACGGTAGTTTTTTATTCATGAAACAGTACCGGTGAAATTACTTGTCCAAGACTCAGAGTCGGAGTCACTTGATTCCGGAGTAAAAGTACGTAATTTATATAACAATACATGAGTATCCCTATCTCGATTCTCCTGATTGGACCTGCGATTTGTTTCTAAACGTATCGGTAGGAAGAAACATATAATTAAGCATAGCTCTAGCTAGATTCTATCATAAATAAAACAAGCACGTTTTGCGAGTAGAGTTAAAGTAAATTTGACAGACTTCGTTGCAATATGCTGCTGAGGATATTCTTCGAATATAAAACGCGGCATCAAAACTTTGTAGAGCCAAAATTTTTAAAATGTCAATTTCTAGCGTTATGCTTGACAATTCTTCGGCAAACGAACTGTACTCTAATATATCACAATCTGAATATACAGATGCTGGACTTTTACACTAGGTACTAACAGTTACATAATGTCTATAACCATCTTGTCTACACGTACAACATGGCGCAATGACATCTTCAACAGCAACCGCAGCACGGCACTGTTGCAGACACCATCAGAAGTCCATTCATCTCCCATTGCACGCGCAGATAAGCAGTCGATGAAACAATGCTGGAACAGGTTTCCTTGCAACACTGTTGCAACGTGACGGCACAGAAAAAATGATGTATCCTGGATTATCAGTCTACAGAACGCTTACAATCGCATACACAATTACTTTACACAAGCTGCTGTTCTTGCAGCACAGTTTAAATGCGTGAAGAAGAATTACCATTATCAAGAGTACTGATGTTAAACATAGCTCTATCTAGATTTTACCATATAACATTTATTTGATTCAGGTGATCCGTGAGGAATTTCAAGCCATAGAAGCCAACACAGGCGTCGTACATACGGGTACGATTGACAACTGTCGTTATCCAATGCAACCATGGATTCTCAGCAGTTCAGTACCAACACCGGGTCATCGCATGCTGCATCTAAACCATGTGCCGAATCTAGATGGTCATTCTAAATACATACTCGGTCAAGCTCCGCTGCAAGAAGATATGGAATCATTCATCAGAATGCTCTCTGCACAGCATGTGGGTATATTTGATTATTATATAGGTATATTGTATGTGATATGGTGTGCCAGAGCCAGTTTAGTATTTCGCCCAACAGCGCTTCAGAATACGCTGACAGAGACTTCTGAATTGGTCTGATGTAGTTGAATGTCGAACATAAGTGTTTTGGTAATGGTTTACTTTTTCAGACGCCAACTTTTTGGACCGCTTGACGTCCCCTCTCCCGTACGTGTATGTACGTAGTACGTACCTAGGGATAATCTTGCTAAGACCTCCAAACGCATTGGTTAAAATATAATAATCAGTTCATTCTCATTTTCAGGTGACTTGTATTGTGGTCCCGTCCACTTACGATGACCTGGAAAAAGAGGAAGTCTTTGATTATTTCACGGAAACAGCATTGCAAAAAATACCCCGTCACGGACTATGTTCTATGAAGTTGGATCGTATCGTAGAAACAGCGCCTGAATTTGAGAGCAAAATCATAAACCTAAGCATTAAAAAGGGAAAGGCCACAATTCAAAAGAAGGTAACAATCATCTGAATACCAAACAAACTAAGCAATAAAGAAGAAATGAGTAACATCTGGAATTAGTAGGTTTGGCTCATAAACGACGATTGCGAACTACCTAAACAAGAATTAGATGTTTGATACAGATTAATTCAGAATAGCGCGAGACGGAATTTTTAGTCCCATTACAACAACAATTAGGTGCAATAGTGAGTGGGGATCCTATATTTTAGGTGATGCACATATTCTTTGACCTTGGCGAAACCATTGACAGCACTATTGATAATATAGTCAAAAGTCAAAATATTCTGGATCGATCACTGAAAGCTCACCAGGACTACGCCAAAGGAAAAGTGCTGATCCATTGTACGGATGGATCTGGACGGTATGTTCGCCTGTGTACTGCTGAAATCCACATGACGCTGTCTCTCAGGGGTCGATCCATACTTCTGTACGGCAATGGGACATACGGACAAACGGATGAACGGAAGTTATACATCGGACAACTTAAGTGGCAGAATGGCTGCTTAGTGCTTAATTCTTTTGTCTGATCAGCCGTGTGGTCATTTGCCCTCCAGTAGTATGTTCATTCATGAATTCAAAAGCACTATTTCAGTAAAGCACTAGGTACTATTTCAAGCAAACGGATACGCGCTTTGCCCGTCTACCTTATGCCCGTTTATATGTATGTGTGCATGCATTGTATTAAATTCGTTTTCTTAATTGCAGGAGCGCTCAATGCCTCATCTATTATCTGTGCCTGGATTGGTTGACGCAATTCGGCTGGCCGCTGAGCCCGATGGTAATCACTACGATGATCAGACGGCATCGCAAGGGGGTGGTGGAAAGCATGCATCAGCACGCACTTACATATGCCTGCCTGTATCACTTATTTACTAATGTGAAATTCGGTACGATATTTTTCATGCTGAGCCGTAGCATAACAGGTCGAAACATTCACATTTTCAATATCGTTTGTGAAAAGCTGAGCAGCCAAGTTTTCGAAAAAAATATAAAACCGATTTCTCTCTTTGTGCGTATGTATGTTACGCTAGTCTGTAAAGGCTACCGGGCATATCGCTTCTGGTTACTAGCAAAAGACAGATTACGTCAAATTTTGACATACACGTGTTTATTAATATCACAAAAACTGTAGTTAACAATATATCAAGTCTCTATTCGCTTCATTTCATTACCTAATATAGCGAAGGGTGGTTCGAATTCCTCCTGGGTCATTTTCTTGTACACGTTTTGCGTGTATCGACACTTCACCAGCGCTTATAGCGCATACATCACTTTCGAAGGGCACTAATAGCACTCATATTTCATCGCTATAGTTCACATAGCATTCATATTTAGTGACTAGCGCTTGTAGACCATTCGATAGCGCAAATAGCACTCTGAATATAGCGCTATATTGCTATTTTGTATCGCTTACACGCGTTCGTTACCAAGGGCCTCTTTATCATATGGTTAATTTAACCGTGGTTAAGTTAACCATGGTTAACTTAACCACGGTCGTCTTTATCATAAAGATGGTTAAGTTAACCACGCGTGGTTAAGGCCGTGGTTAAATTAACCACGCGTGGTTAACGGCTGGTTAGCGACATTTAACCACGGCGTGGTTAACTTAACCACGGCGTGGTTAACTTAACCATGGTTAAATATTGCGTCTTTATCATAACACTAGTGCAAAATAACCACGGTGTGGTTAATTTAACCATGGTTAAAATAAATTGTCTTTATCATACTGAGTTAACCACGGCGTGGTTAATTTAACCACAGTTAAAATATCGTGTCTTTATCATAACCCCTGGTTAGTGGGCGATATAAGGAAGTTGTTTATAGCCCATTACTTACAGAAGTT
Source organism: Trissonchulus sp. WLG1_4 (assembly GCA_030248245.1). NCBI lineage: Eukaryota > Metazoa > Nematoda > Enoplea > Enoplida > Ironidae > Trissonchulus > Trissonchulus sp. WLG1_4. Next base: position 54,844 of record JASANF010012705.1, on the reverse strand, counting down.
TAATTGGGTCGAAATGTTTGGGGTGGGGCTGTCCGGCCAAATTTCGGGGAACACGTCCCCCCTGATTGACCGAAAATTCCGTAAATGTGGCAAATTTTTGTACAATTTTTGAAAAAGTGCGAATTTTACGCAATTATACCCAAATTTTGTTGCTTCGTTCCCCCATTCCGCCCCTCATGCAGGGCGTAGAAAAGTTCTCTGTTCGTCAGCGTACGAGGACTCTCATCCTTTGCGAACAGGTAACGAACAGGTGAAAAAAAGCGCGAACAGGTAACGTTTTTTGCACAGTACTGTACATGTACCTATCCGCAGTTATATGCAATCGTACGTATGAACCAGTGTTACACAACTTATGCTTAGAATACATTTGTACAATGGTAAAACGACAGTTAAGTGGGGCGGGAGACCTGTATAACTGAAAATTTTAGGTTCTCCGATTCGGTTCAAATTTGCACAAAATGTAGCCGTAGTGAAGGCGCATCGCAGATGTAACAAACTGGAACCAATGCTCTTGCCAATTTTTCACTAGAGGTTCCCAAAGATTCATTTTTGCGTGTAAATTACAGGCGCAAAAAAGTTTTCTGTGGTCACAAAGCGTCCCTTTACTCTAAATTTTTATTAATACTGACGACGCTGATTTTTACATGATTCGATAGCTTAATGTAATATCTCAACCGCTGTGATCTATTTTTTTACAATTTTGCACCATAGTATGAACAGTGACGCCAAACGTAAAAGTCACTCAATTTTGACGGACTCGATAAAACGCTATTTTTTGACATTTCGCTTTTGATTTTTGGTTTGAAAACACACACATATATAAAATCCAGATCATAAGATGTTGCGCATACATGTGGGCTACTCCTACTACTATGCAAAATTTTATTCTGATTGGCTTGGTGTGGTTTGTGCTAGAACTGTCCAACTAATGGGCAACTTTTAGGCTTTTTGGCGTACTTTTGCCTATGTTAATACACTGACAAATGCACTGAACCAAAAGTGCACCTTCAAGCTTAATAATTCTTTTTATCTGAGGTAGAGGTACCTTGGAGGAGTAACATATGTGAAAATAAGCAAAATTGGAGAACTTTGATTTTTGACCTGCGTAGCCCATCCCCCTTTAAGCCAGAGGTCTGTTTACAATCAAATTATTTGATTAATATGTTATGAATCAAACAATAAAATAGGCTTTACTAAATAGACCAATTATTCAGCTTTCATTTGACCTATTACATGTTAAAATCGGTTGAAATTGTGAATAGTTATGATCCATAATGCACACATAACTATCACAATTTAACCCCTTAACCACGAAAACCTTTCGTGGTTAACTTTTGAATAGAAATTCCACCCTGTGGTTAAATTAACCATGGTTAAATTTTTATGATAAAGACGCGTCGTGGTTAATTTAACCACGTGGTTAATTTAACCACGCTGGTATGATAAAGACGTTTCGTGGTTAATTTAACCACGGTGTGATAAAGACAAGTTAAGGCCGTGGTTAAATTTTTTATGATAAAGACGGCGTGGTTAAATTAACCACACGCTTGATTCAAGGCAAAATTTTATTTAACCATATGATAAAGACGATTTGGTTAAATTAACCATATGATAAAGACGATGTGGTTAACTTAACCACGGTATGATAAAGACAAAAATTTAACCCGTGGTTAAGTTAACCACGGCGTTAACCATGGTTAAATTAACCTTATGATAAAGACAACGTGGTTAATTTAACCACGCGTTAACCATATGATAAAGAGGCCCCAAGAATAAGAAACTAAAGTGTTGTACAGCAGTCAATTAAAAACTGAGCTACTAAAAGGACATCTTACAAACAGGTGTGAATCGGGCGTCAGTTAGGATTTTAGCAACTTCATTTAGCTCGACAATAGCTAGACATAGGCTATACAGTCAAAATGTCCAGTCTTGTTGTTTCAGAGCCGCCACCGGCTAAAAGTATTACGTCGAGGAGCAAACGCCCAGCAAGCAAAATGAAAAAGGAAGGTGGGGACGCTGACAAATCCAGGAGGACTGCCGATGTGTTCCACGGACAAGTGACACAGCACAAACACAAAAGCACAGTAAAAGCGCCAACGTTAAAATAATTCCAACATAAACTTATTTCAAATTCACTAGTTAATTGCTATCGCAGTTTGAATAAACAATGCAAAGCTACTAATAACTCGATCACACTATTACGTTTGCAGTGTGCACCTGTATAGATATAGTCAAGTATTGCTTACATCCAAGCTAACAAGCAGGATTTTCATGCAAACTTTTATAGTGAATTTCTGCTTTTGACACATACGAACTTTTACAAAGTTTAGTCCTGCCGCCAACAAATTCCTGAACACATACAATTATTCCTCAACAGTTTTTAACAAACTTTTATGTGAAGGCTAAGTAAAAATTAATGTTAATGCCTGTAATGTTGAACCTCCTGCTATATTAATACAATATCTCAATAGTCAATACAATATCTCAATTTAAGGTTTCTTTCTAAATTTTTTGATTCTCCTCATATTTACCGCATTTTTGCAGGTTTTTGGCCAATTGCAGAATTGAAAAAGATATATCATATTTTTAGTTCTGAGTGAAAAAGAAATTTTTTAAGATATCATCATATGCATTATCATATGCAGCAACTTTCATTCATGCAAACACTCTGTAAAAAATTAACAAATTCTAAAATTTTTTAAAAAATTTTAAAATTTTTAAATTCTAGTTGAATTCTCCTGCAAAAGAGCTTTCAGAAAGTGTATACATTGTAGGGTCTATCTCCAATGGTTTAGGCTCAGTAAAACTCTGAATTTCGCCACGCACATTTTTTGGTCAGACATCTACTACTTTAATCACACAAACAGACTCTAAACAACTGATTCTAAGTAATTGTTGCGCATAAGCAGAAACATAACATGGACGATGGTGTCACTATCAAGTAGGGCTAAAACTATTTCTTTGATAAAATTAGAAATGTTAAGCGTCTGATTCTAACTGCTGAAGTAACTACTAGAACAAATTTTATCTTGAAATTAAACTTAAAAAATTAAAATTAAACCTATTAGGTTACTTGAAAAAATATCAAGGTCAACCATTTTTGGCTTACAAACCTTAATTTAAATAAAACCTATTAAGCTAAAATTCAATCGAGGCCAAGAGTAGGATATTTTAAATAGAAGCTTAGATATTACCAAGAGTACATAATAGGAAGAGTATGACACTCTTCCTATTATGCCTACGGGCGTGCGTCCAATGCGCAGCGCGAAATAGCCCGTTTATGTACGGTTTTGTGGGGGGGGGTACCCCCCCCCCTCAACTGAAGACCCCGTGCTCAACTGAGGGGGGGGTACCCCCCCCTCAACTCAGCACCCCGTCTTCAGTTGAGGGGGGGGTACCCCCCCCCTCATTTCAAGACACTGACAAGGACTTTTGTTGATGTGCTGAACTGAGGGGGGGGCCCCCCTCAAATTAAGACGGAGTGTGCTGAACTGAGGGGGGGGGGGTACCCCCCCCCACAACTGAAGACGGGGTACTGAACTGAGGGGGGGGGGTAGCGCAAAGACTTTGTCAGTGTCTTGAAATGAGGGGGGGGGTACCCCCCCCTCAACTGAAGACGGGGTGCTGAGTTGAGGGGGGGGGTACCCCCCCCTCAGTTGAGCACGGGGTATCGAACTGAGTAGGGGGTACCCCCCCCTCAGTTGAGTACGGGGTCTTCAGTTGAGGGGGGGGTACCCCCCCCCTCAAAACTGTACATAAAAGGCCTATTTCGCGCTGCGCATTGGACGCGCGCTGCTAGGCATAATAGGAAGAGTGTCATACTCTTCCTATTATGTACTCTTGATATTACCTATATTTTATTCCGTCTCGCCATGCCAAGACAGCAAGGTGTTTTTACTGGAAGAAAGACAGCATCTTCATCGGAACTCAATTGGGATTCGAACCACCCGTCTCTGGATTTGCAGACCATTGCTCTACCATTTGAGCTACTGGGAATGTTGAGCTTTCGTAAATCCCTTCATGTACTCTAAGGGGCCTTTCTTACTTCACACTTACTTATGCAATGCCGCTTTAGAGGAGGGGGCTACTACGTTCACACTCTAAACTTGCAATTTGTTATTATATCTAATTTGTAATTAATTAGTTCTCGTACGCCTCGTCATGTCAAGACAGCAAGGGGGTTCTTACAAGACAGCAAGGGGGTTCTTACTGGAAGAAAGAAAGCATCTTCATCGGAATGACCCAAGGGGGATTCGAACCACCAATCATTGGATTTGCAGACTAGCACTGTACCAGTTGAGCTACTGGGCCAATGCTGAGCTTTCGTAAAACCCTTTAAATACTGTAACGGCCCTATCTCACACTTACTTATGCAATGCCGCTTTAGAGAATGAGGGGGCTAGGTTTTCACTTGCAACGTATTAATTATTCGAATTAATTTATCATTATTTGATTAGTTCTCGAACGTCGTACTTAAATTTGTTAAAAATTATAAATACAAAACGGAACGATCAAAAAATTATTAGTGGAAAAAACGTCGTTGTCCCCCCCTCCTTGGATGGGCACTTTTCGGCAAAAAAGAACTCATCAAAGTAAGTCAAAAGATTTCAAAACCTAAATCAAAACATTTCAATTTTTCTATTCAAAGTTAACAAAGCCCTATGCTTATTATATAACCCGATACTTTAACCGTATTTTGATGCAGAACAATGCACACATGTAATTACAAAACGAAAAGTAATGTAAAGTCCTGCCGCCACTGAGGTGGCGGCAGGAAAAAATCACATTCAATCATATTACTGAAACTGAACCTATACTGCTTGTCCAGAAGTTACCGGCAAATGTTTAATCCAGTTCTCGGACAGTAGGGTTTTTTGTCCGAACCTTCACATAAAACTCCGTTTGTTACATAACGTTAGATGTTTCCAAATTTTTACTTATAAACTTCTCATAGAAGCTCTGCAGACAAAAGCAAAGCTGGCTTGGAACAAAATTTCGTTCGCACAACCCCATCACTGGACCGCCCGTATTCTACGTGGAACCAAGAGTACATAATAGGGAAGAGTATGACACTCTTCCCTATCCTAGCTAATCGGCCCGGACGATGCTCCGGCCGAAATAGCGCTTTTACGCCTTGATTTCAGGGGGGGTTACCCCCCCCCTCCAATCATGACATGTCTTGATTTCAGGGGGGGGACCCCCCCTCAAAACCGGGAAGTGTCTTGATTTCAGGGGGGGGGTACCCCCCCCTCGTTTCAGCAGACTGCCAGCTCGAAATCGGTGGTGTCTTGATTTCAGGGGTGGGGAACCCCCCCCTGGTTTAAGAACACTGCCACGGTGATGTCTTGAATTCAGGGGGGTGGTACCCCCCCCCTCGTTTCAGCACGTTTCCAGCTCACCATAGATTTCATGCTGGCAGTGTGCTGAAACGAGGGGGAGGACCCCCCCCCCTGAAATCAAGACGCCACCCTGAATTTCTGCGCTGGCAGTGTGCTGAAACGAGGGGGGTACTCCTGAAATCCAGCCCCTTCCCGGTTTTGTGGGGGGGGTCCCCCCCCCTTAAATCAAGACATGTCATTATTCGAGAGGGGGGTACCCCCCCCCCCCCCCTGAAATCAAGGCGTAAAAGCGCTATTTCGGCCGGAGCATCGTCCGGGCCGATTAGCTAGGATAGGGAAGAGTGTCATACTCTTCCCTATTATGTACTCTTGGTGGAACATCTGTACTCGTTCGTTACCCGTTGCCATATTTTCAAACTTACTTTTAACTCCTGCCAAAATGTCGGTTTACTGATCAAAGTTTGATGCAATTGGATGATCAACCAACCAGCTTTAGTAGGGTGTTGATTCTGGTAAGGTTGACTACTATTTCTGGTAGTTAAGTTGACTACTTTTAGTCGTGGTGGAGATTCGAGTATCTTATTGTACACATTTGTTAGCTTTTATTAGTTACTTAGCTATTGTTAGTTATTATCCTTATAAATTTGATTACTTAGTTGAATATACAGCCTAACAAGCTAAGTTTTCGGCAAAAGTATTCAGTAAGTATCAAGCATACACTTTTAAGTACATTGGCGGAGGCCATCGTAAACCTGTTGGGCCAGCGAAAGGTTTATTTCTTAATTTGCATGTTTTCCATGAAAAGCCTATCCTGTTACAGCCATTGAAACTGCAAAATCTTAGCTTAAAGCTTTCGGCAGTCGGAACTTGAAAGGTTGATTAATTACTCAATTAATAATCTTAAATAAAGATAAATTACTGAACTTCATGTTTGCTCATGCATAATTGCAAATTTATATTGCTCTGTTGCAAATAAGTTATGACAGTTTGAAAGAACACAATACCTTCGTCGATTTCTCACATCATGATTATTGAAGCATCAGAATTGACTGGCCGTGTTGTTAGTCTGTTAGGTTCGCAACTTAGAGGGGATGTGGTCGATTCCTAGTCGAGCGCTTTTTGTTAGACTTTTGCATTTTCAAACTACACTCTCAGAAGCAGCAACACACTGATTTTACAAGGCATTTTAATAATGACAGATGCATAGCTAAGGTAAAAGACGTGCAAAACACACTCCGCACATTGACACTTTAACGCTAGCATTGTGTTAACATACCAGAATCAAAATTAAAGACCTGTTGGGCTGAGGCCCAACAGGAAAAAGGTGTCCTTGCTTGCTCGCGTTTTTAAATAATGATACGAATTAAAATTGACCAAATCGAATTAACAAAATAAAATTTATAAAACCAAATGAACAATAAATTAATGTTATCTTTTTAGCATTTTTTGCCGGCGATCCTCAGCGCTTGATTCATCCCACAGATTCTCGTGGACGTATGTGCGGAGGCGTAGGCTTACAGTATGATTTTAGGTAAAACTCGTACACATTTAATTTCCAGAACGAATTTTTTTGTTTTATTTAGTTTTTTGGGCCTCATAGATGCAAGAAACATTACCAGTACCAAGCACAGTGTATCTTTTTTGTGTAATTGAATTTTTTGGTATTGTTTTTTTATCTTCTGCACTAACATCAAAAATAAGTTTCACAGTTGAAGGGCAGTTTGGGGTACGCTGTTTTTAAGTTAATATGTAACGTTTGAAAAAGTCGTTAACGTAAAGTTAAGTAAAAGTAGAGTTCAGAGTTTATGCGGCATTGTTTCACGACTAGTGAACGAATGAAAAATACTAAAAAATCAGAAGAAACTACTCTACCGGTTTTGTATCAGGGTTCAGCAATTTCTGGTCAAACTTTTGGTCTGGCGCAAATTGCTGAAATTACTATAATACAGTTTGAAGAGTGCGCATTGCATCCTTTTTTCAGCAACCTGTCTAGTCTATATTTCTTCGACCTGACCAGATGTATCAGCTATACCACTGTCTTTCATGGCTGCCCAACTCCCCAGGTATTTTAGGTGTTATAGTCAAGGTTGCAACTTTGCTATTTTTTACTGACACTTGCTAAACTCTCACCGAAAACAGACAACAACGATTTTGAGTTTTTCTGTTTGCTTGTTCGTTTGAGTTTGCTTTTTTGAAGTTTTTGTGATTTCAATATAAACTTTGCTCCCACACAACTCAAGTTACGGATGATTTTGAGCCCAAATTCTTGGCACCGCATTGTAAAGGTCAAAATCATCATTTTTCAAAATACAGGATTTAAATCACTAGAAAATACTGTATAATAATAATTGTTGTAATACTGTTCAAGGTGTGTGTGGAAAAATGTCCCGAAGATTACTATGTGTCATTAAATCCGGAACCTGGAATCTACAAAAAAGTGGCACCTTTCTGCATCGAAAGTGTTCGCAATCATATTGTAAGTTTATTATTTTGTAACCCATTTATTAACTCAAGTGTAACACTTAGCGAATCATTAAACAGTTGAGGTTAGTGTCCGCCTTGTGTTCGTGAAGTAGTGTTCGTACATTAATTGTAATTTTGGAAATACAATCGTGATTTTGTACCTTCGCCCAGATTGTGATTGTAGTTTTGTTTGGTTTCAAGTGCTGTGCTTATCTGCGAACTAAAAAAGAATGTTTTAGGCATTAGTAGAAAGAATAAGGGTGTAGTTATTATAATTCTTGCCGTTTTCTCATTACTAATACGTTTTAATTGGTCAGAAGTTGGAATTCGGTTGTACCAATATCGCACTTTAATACTCCAGATTTCGAAATGTTTTTGGTATTCCAGAAATCCAATAGGCAATTACAAAGCGCGGTCAGACGAACAGAGTGTCCCCGCTATTGGGTTCCTGAGGTTCCGGTGGTGGGTCGCTGCATTCCCAAGCTCTTGATGCAGCCTGTAATGGAAACGAGCAAGCTGAAAAATGAAACAGAACATCACAGCAACGACACCAAGGGAACAATTCCAACACCAACGGAATTTGATGCTAAGAGAGAGTAAGCAAAAATAAACCAAAATATGTTGTATTTGTTGGGAATTGTGGAACTAGTGTTCAGTGACAAAGATGTGAAACACTGGTTAACGGTTACAGATGGTTATATTTTTAATTAATTTTTTACACTTGTATTGTGCTGTTACGGTATGAATTAGTTTTTAATCAAGGATTCTGTTTGTCTAAATTGCTTATTTGACTGCGTGTTTACTGTGTGTTCCACAAAAGTTGTTACATCTAGCGACGTTATTGTCAAAATCTGTTGCTACCATTTGCTACATAATATTTGCAGGTTTCTAAAAGCCATGATGCAAGTGAAGGGTTTTGCGGAAGCTGTATTCGAAGATCTGAGACGGGTTTGGTGGGTGATCGCAACGTAAGTAGAATCAGGGCGATCAAAGTGAGGTGCGGTTCACACGAGTCGGTGAATTGACAACGTTGTATTTTCCTACATCCTATTTTTTGTTGGACAACATCTAATCTAACCATGGTCTTGGTTTTGATCTTTGAGTGAATTTTCACAGTTAGCGTTCAAGTGTGTCCGTGCTGATGTTTATTTTGCTTAACACTTATTGTTCGGAAAACCAAGTTACAGCAGTTTTATCCGCCTGACTTGATTTTGTCATGATCCTCTACTCACTATTCAGACTAATATTGCAAGTTGTTTTAGCCTGTGCGAAAGTTACTCTGGGATTATATACTTCAGTTTAATAAATTTTATGACGAACTTCACTGTCGTTTTAGCTTAAATTGTCAACTAATAAAAAACCTTAAAAAATTCTAACATCTAATTTTGGTGAAAATCTTCATATTAGCAGTTGACTTAGTAAAACCGTTGTGTGAAAAAACTGTAAATGCATATTTTTCTTGTGTATATGTGCAACTGGACCCTGTTTATACAGAAAAGATACCAATGCCTTATAGTACATTCACAGTCATCATATTTTAGATTCTTATTCGGAGCAATGATGATTTCATTTCTGTGGGTTGTACTGTTGCAAATCTTCGCCGGACCTGTCATTTGGGTCACAATTGGCCTGCTGCTGGTGGTCCTTACTGTTGGTAGGTAAAATCAGTGTTGTTGTTTTTGTTGTTTTTTTTCATATTTCATATTTTCATTTTTCATATTAATCTAATGAACTATATTCTACACTTCTAATGTATCCTTTTCATTTTATTATTTTCTTAATTTGATTGAGGACTTTGTGTGTACAACATGAAGCCACAGACCCAGTTCACTTCACACAGATCCTTCCTTCTTACCTTTGTACTTTTTAGTTTTTGTACTTTATTTAATTTGAAATTTTTACGTAGGGATATGTGTTTACCTAGCGCAAATTTTAATTTTTTTCTGACTCTGGTTTTGTTTTGCTTCGTTGACTATTTTTTAGCAATTTTTGTCCCAAGGGTAGCTACAGTTACAGATAGTGTTATGTAGCTTTCGTCCAATGTTCAATTATTGCTCAAGTCTTATTTCGAAAAAATTATATAATAAATGAAAAATATTCCATTTTGTAAAAAAAATATTCCATTTTGTACGAGGTAGACGCATATAAATTTTGCTTGTACTTTGAAACAAAGTTTTCCAACTGTTAAAGCTTCATTTCACTGCAATTTTTTAGACTGAGCCTTGAACTGCTCTTCAGAACAATGTTTGACAGTAGTTTTTGTGCACAACCAAATCTGCTTTATTTGTAGTAGTTTAATTTCAGGTACAATTTTTATGTGGTTGAAATGGTACAGCCTGTACAAAGGTGACGGTTTGGAGTTTCACATCACAGGAGATATGCCTGCGTATTTGGAAATGACACAGACCTGGCTTGTGTTTGGTGAATTTTTGTTTTAGTTTTTACATATTTGTGTACGTAATGAAATGAAGCTAATTTTTTATATGTATTGTCTTTACAACATGTGAATAGTTTTATTTTTGTACATCTGATTGCTGATTTTTTCACTAATAGATGTACAGCAACAATACTTTGGATTGTTTATTTGCGAATGAACGAAAAGCTAAGTATATTTGTCGTGCCATTATATTATGGCTTCGCAGTTAAGAACGTAGTAGACCGCTTTAGTAGTTGTATTCGCGTAAAGGGCTTCATTCTTGTTTTAGCTATAATCATTTCGGTGATATTTGTAATAACCGTCTTTGTGCTATTCTTTATTCGCAATCGCATTACTATTGCCATTGAACTGATTGGTGAAACCAGCAAGTAGGTTTTTATTACTATTGATGCTCAAGGGATATGTCATGTTAACTTGCTCTTGTCACTGTTATAACTTTGACTAGTTATGGTAATGAGAATGTGCTATACGAGGATTGTAATAACAATTTTGGTGTCTTGCTATGCATCTCCCCTTCTGTGTGTGGACTTATTGGCTGGGATTCACAAAATGTGTTTAACCTTAGACTCGTTCTGCAACGACCTTTTTGAATGAAATAGAACATCGTAATGAAAGACTATATTGTGTATTTTATACGATCACGTGTTCTACTTAAACCGTGTCTAAGTTGAACAAGCTTTGTGAATCCCACCCAGTGTGTTGTGTGCTTTTTTTGCAGGGCCCTTGGACACATGATCACCATCCTGGCATTTCCCATCGTGCCCTTTCTGCTGCACATCCTGGTGATCAGTGCCTGGTCCGCCGTCGCCATCCACCTGGCCTCGTCCGGCAAACAGTACTGTGAATACCTCAGTGACGCGTCCTTTCAGTCCGGCCAGAACGGGACGGAGTGTGACTGCGAGCTGGCCAGAAATGAATCGTCTGAGTGCCAGTTTGTGCGATATAAAACGCATCCGTTAGTCATTATTGGCCTTTTGTTGATTTTTTGACAGGGTTTGTTACGGAATTCGATTTAATTGACAAAGCTGAACGCCTTTTGGAGGATTTAATCGATGGACACGCGATATTTTTGTAGTGCCACGGCAAAAATTCCGGGAATTTTTGCCATGGCAAAAATTAGTGGCAAAAATGGCAAAAATTGTGGCAAAAATGGCAAAAATTGGCAAAAATATGGCAAAAATTATTTTATTTGCCAAAACGGATTTTTGTGCATTTCTATGCAGTTTTGCTACTTGTGTGCTATCTAACGACGCCTTTTAAGCAAAAATATGACAAATGAAAACACCTAGGGTGCCGGAAATGGCAGTTTCAGGGGTTTGAAAATCAAATGTTGTCTCAAGAAAAATTTTCACGGTATTTCGATTGGATGCGTACAAGTGCCATGTCAAATGCATAGCAACAGAGTTCAAGCTGTGTGAGTGGCAGTTATGCGATATTAGGTCAGCCTCCTAATTCAGAAAAACCGGTTAGCAGTGTTATGAATATACGAGTACAAACTTGTTAAACTTCGGAACGTAAATATGATTCATGTTTTATAGCTTATGGAATCTGAGTCAAAAACAAGTTGATTTTGTAACCAAGCAGCTTGATGGTTAACACTAGTTTCCATTAAACTGTGGGGTATCAAGCAGCTGCACACTACTGAACTCTTCGACTGCCTACACGGAGATGACTTTCAATTGGCAAAAATGATAAAATTTTTTAATGTCTTAGCGCTCTTAGGTCATCACCGCAGATTTACTAAAATTTACACAATCACTGATCGCATCAAAAAGTAAATACATAACAGTGTCCATTCTTGTACACAAGAGCAGTGAGACTCTCCTCTGCTGTAGCTAAGCGTAGGCGGGAAATGTAGGACGGCCAATCAGCGCATAGCTTCTGCGCTTCCGCCTAACACAATTTAGTACATCGTCGCTGACAGCGTTTTTGGTATAATATATACGTGGTAAAAAAGCGACGAAAGCACAAAACAGAACTCAAAGGTTCAATACCGTGGAGTGTGGACATATTATATAAAAACGTAAACTACCGGGTCAATCACAGCGCATTTTTAAAACATGTTGAATGCTACGCAATACGCGTACAGTCTTTACGTGACCCATTAACATGACCTTTCTATTCCTGAGCGTAGAGCCAGGACTCGTGTATATATACGTAACCGAGGGTGCATATGAATTATTTGAGGTATCAGGTATATGGAGACTGCCGAAAGCATCGATCGGAATAATGTTTACAATTTACATCAATAATTGTTGTGCAAAATGTGGTGTAAATACATCAAAAATTAAAAGAGAAAAAATATTTTTCAATTGAAAATTTTCAAAAACCGACCAATTTTACAAAAAAAATTAGAAAAATATCAAAAATTTTGGCAAAAATGGCAAAAATTCGTGGCAAAAATGGCAAAAATTGATGGCAAAAATGGCAAAAATTAATGGCAAAAATTGTGGCAAAAATGGCAAAAATTATGGCAAAAATTGGCAAAAATTAGTGGCAAAAATTCCAAAAATGGTGCCTGGCAAAAATGGCAAAAACATTTTTGCCATTTGCCATTTTTGCCAATTCACAACCCTAGATGTAGATACTAAAAAGTTTTGTGAACTGAGTGGTATAATATCAGGAGTGTGTATAAACAATGTGAAGTGTGTGAATATAATAAGAAACAATTATAAGTTTAGCTCTAGTACTTGCATTTTTGTATTTAACTTTGAAATTACTGTCTTTTAGGCTGTTAATCTGGTTCCAAATCTACAACCTTTTCGGTCTGTTTTGGTGTTCATTCTTTGTCACTGCTTTCTGCGATACAGTGGTGGCTGGTGCATTTGCCTCTTACTACTGGGCCTTCAATAAGCCCCAAGACATACCGGCCTTTCCTGTTCTCTCATCTATGTGGCGAACTGTCAGGTAATATAACTTGACTACTCATGGCAGGGGTCTTGTTTATAACATTGTCTTCTGTCATTAGTTCAACACTATGACTTCAACAAATTCTGTAATCCATGTTTTTCACTAAAGCTTGATATCTAATCAGTAATTATGTCCGTACGTAGTGTTCCAATGAAGGCGATTTTTTCGTCTTTCCTATCAGGCAAAAGTGTCAGAATTTCACTTAGTTGGTTTTTACTTACGTATGATATCTGGCTAAAAAAGCAGATTGATCAGTTTTACTCTAGTTTATTTGAGTTCACTTCCATATTATCTACTCTTGTTTTTGCCTGTATTCTGTTTTATTTGTCAACGATTTTTTAATTTGAGATACCACCTGGGGTCGCTGGCTTTTGGTTCCCTGCTTTTGGCAATAGTGCGCGTAATCAGAGCCATTTTGGAATATTTGGACGAGAAATTGCAACAATACCACGACAATGCTATTGCCGAAGGAATTCTCAAATGCATGCGTTGCTGTTTTTGGTGCTTTGAAAAATTTCTCAAATTCTTAACAACCAATGCCTACATTATGGTGCGCCTATTAATTTACATAGCAGAGCATGTACAGTAACAAGAAGGGTAGTTTGTACTTAAATTGTTAGCTGGGTTCGTAGAACATACTTGTCGTCTTGCTTGTTCCTGTCAGACGTATACATGTGAAGTTTAGTTTAGCCTAACTTCATCTAACTTACGAGCTTTATCATCATCAAAAACTATTCTTCGAATTTTTTTTACACCCGCAGCCCAAAATCAGTCCTGTCTGTGTCTTCAAGAACAAATGCGAACCGAGGTTACTAGTTTAGTACAAAACAGTAGCCTTTTAGGTTCCATGATTATGTGCAAAAGTCTTAAGGACTGGTCTAGAGGGGTGCTTTCGATTTTTGTTGCGACGCGCGTACCCGCGTTTTCATACTGGCAAGCATAAGACTATAAGAGTGTCGCACCTTTCTACTGCATTAGTGACACATAATCTTGTGTGACTATATTGGCTATCGATATAAGTTCACATATAACTTTTACAATATTTGATACCGATGTTCTAGTATTCTTTGTTCTATTTTTTTTTTGCGCCGAGCATTGATATTTGTTGGATTAGACCCTAGCACAAAAATTCTCAAGAGCTTGCTTGTTTTTAAGTTTGTAATGTTTTATATTTTCAAGATTCACATTTTGTACTTTACCTGGAATTTTTCATTGATGAACTTGTTTAGCCATTAGTTAACCAACCTATGCAACTTGTCTGCAATTGTTGTCTATGTTTTTCAGATAGCTATTTATGGAGAAAATTTTTGCAGTTCCGCCAAAGATGCTTTTTTTCTTTTAATGAGGAACGTTGTTAGGTGAATTTTGGGTCAATTTTTTTGCGTTAATTAAGTAATAGATTATTTGCTTTATGTGTGGCTTTAGCAATTAATAGATAATTATGGTGACAGTGTGAACTTCCAATTAACTATTTAATAATTTCAGCAATTTTTTAGCTTTTGCAATAATGTTATGATTATCATAATATCATCAGAGCTTTCATAGAAATTTATAGCACTAATTATTGAATTCAGAACTTGAGTTTCATTTCAAATCTGTTTTTTCAGGGTTGTAGTTTTGGACAAGGTGACTGATTTTCTGCTCCTGATGGGAAAACTCTTGATCGTCGTGGGGCTTGGTAAGCAACACTCGAGCGTTATGCCAAATATTTTATACTGCAATTATTTTTATACAACTTGGTTTCCAGTTCGATGATTCCGATTTTACTTTTCTAGATCTTTGTATTTCGTGTTATTTGTGTGAGGGTAAAGTTTCACTCAGAAGTACTCTTTAGCACTGAGATGGCTTTGAGAAGGATGTAGACTGCTATGGCCCAAAAAATCTACTGGGCTTTCAAGTAGATAAATGAGAATCCGGTTTTTGTTGTACCAATTTCTGCGAATCTACGTGGAGGGTCGATTCATACTGCCAAGAGTACATAATAGCGTCTCATTCTATATAGAAGAGTGAGACACTCTCCAGCCTGCCTGTGTTCTAGCACAGGCAGATGCGCTGGTCGTTTTCAGGCTACATGTTGACATTCTATGCAACATGTGACTGGCCAATCAGAAGCGAGCTTCTATTCTCTGATTGGCAGACGCCTGTGCACGTGCTCCAATCATAAAACGGCATAGGGATAAAGGTTAATAACTCATTATTTAGTCATAGTCTGCTTGTAAAAACATTAAAAAAGGTTTGCAAATACCTTTGGTGATATTTTGGCAAACTTTCAGCGAAATTGATTGAGAAACTTTGAAGAAATTCAGTAAAGTTTATATCTCAAAAGTTCCTCAATCAATTTCTCTGAAAGTTTGCCAAAATATCCCTAGAGATATTTACAAACCTTTTTTAATGTTTTTGCAAGTAGACTATGAATAAATAATGAGTTATTAAGCTTTTATCCCTATCTTAATGCTTATCAACGCATCAGCGATTATATACTAAAGTGTGTTACGCAGGGAATCTACGCGCTGATTGGCCAGTCACATGTTGCATAGAATGACAACATGTAGCCTGAAAACGACCAGCGCATCTGCCTGTGCTAGAACACAGGCAGGCTGGAGAGTGTCTCACTCTTCTTCTATATAGAGTGAGAAGCTATTATGTACTCTTGATACTGCTGTCTGGTCGTTCGGTGGGCAAGCAAAATTACAACATATCAATCAAAATCAATATTCATACTTTCTGCATTACAAATGGTGTAATTTCGCTGGCTCTTACAGTATTGCAGTGTGTATTGCAGTGTGTAAAATACAAAATACACTTGATATAATCATATGTGGGCAGTTAGCAAATTCGGGGAGGCGGGGACGGCGAGCTACCAAGGGGGGGCGGAGCAACTTTTCCGCCTCTTTTAGGTTCGTGAGCCACCAGTTTTTCTTCGTGAGCCACCGATTTTGCCGTCATGAGCAAGTCAGGGGAGAGGTTGAAGCTCCTGTCTCGGGAGGGGGCGAAGTTGCCTTTTGGGGGGGCGGAGGTAAAAAACTCCCCCCACCAAAACCCCCCAACGCCCTTGTATGGATGTAATCCAGTTAATTCATTTTCTGAGTGCTCAGAATAACAAAAGGCTAGCGGTGCAAAGAACTAAGCGTGACTAATTTCCTAGGGAAATTTGCATGTTAGTTTGGAAAAGTAACTGATTGTTTTTTGTATTTTTCAGGTGTTTGGTCCTTCTACATTTTCAGTGGCAAATGGGCAGTGACGAACGATCTGACACACGGCCTTAACTATTACTATGTGCCTATTGTGGTGGGTTTACTGTATGTCCTGATACAGCACGCAAGCATAGTTTTGGTCGATTAGCTAGAATAGAGAAGAGTATTATTACTTGCATATAGCAGGTTATTTAAAGTCTACAATGCCATCAGTACTTAGTTAGTAATTAGTAGAAATGTTTGTTTTGAAGCTGAACTGACAAAATACAAAACTTCGTCTATTTGCAATTTGTTTTTAAAGTTTTTTTAGAAAGATGGTTACGTTGATCGTGTAAAACTTTAGTTGACAATTTCCATTTTTCAGATAATAATCTTTGGTTCCTACATGATTGCTGACTCCTTTTTTGACATTTACGAGATGGGTGTGGATACCACTTTTTTGTGCTTTTGTAAGTTTGGTAATGATGGTGCCGCATTCTTAGAAAAGTGCCGGATATAGGACTTGGGGCGCTTATGAAAACAAAAATACTATATAATTTGGCACAGTGCTATTTTTTTACACCTGTCGTTCGTACACAAAATTTCATATGTCTACGTCAACCTTAAGGTACATCCTAAGTTTTTGAGCAACTTTGATCCAGTCTGGGAGTTGGGCTTAGGAACGTTTATACCAAAAACTTTAGCAGTTAGAATTAAGTTAACATACCTAAGTAAATTGATCTTTACTCAATAATGCTGTTGCTCTGAGTGATCTGAGTAGCTGACTTGAGAAAAAGACAATTATAATTGTTGCCGACTGAGCAAATGCAGCTTTTTAAGCCCATTTCACATGAAGGCACTACGCACAATATGTGTTGCTTGGCTTTGGCATAATATCTCAAATATGAGACATCCCATTCAACAGCAACATCCCATGCAAAATCGGAAGTATCTAAGGCACATTAGCCACGCAGTCTCGCAGTATGCCCAGTTATAAGTTAGTTTTCATTGTTGCGGATTTTCAAATGAATGTTTGCAATGTTTTCAGTGGAAGACTCAGAAAGAAATGATGGAAGTCCAAACAAACCCTTCTACATGTCGAAAGGGTTAAAGCAGATTCTGGGAAAACGCAACGAAATGCCAGAAGCTCAGACTAAATTTTAATACATAAATATAACTCAAAATAACACAGGGAATGTTTTGTTTTTTCAAATCTGTCAAAACGTTTGATTTCCCCGACTCAGTTTGATTTTGAAACTGATAGCGTACAGCCAACGATACTGTAGGTAGTGGCGTAGTAATCGTTAACGGTAGAATTTTTAACAATTGTTTTAAATGTTCACTCATTTAAAAATTTTATTATTCGTTCGTTTTATTTTCTACATTCTGATTCCAGTGAAACTGTTCATCAACAGTTTCGGGGGACTTCGAAAAAGAATTTGCCAGGAAGCATATTCGCCTCAAACATAAAATTGAACTACCACAGTATTGCTGTCTTTACTCGGTGGCATTTTTTCTGTGGAAGGTGCGCGCCTTTCGTTTGTTGTACAGTTAACCTTGTTTTGCCCGGGGTTCCTCATGCTTACTCGAGAGACACCGACTTTTTCGGTACATCGATGCTAGCGAAACTTGCTGGACTGAACACTATAATTACTACCCCCAGAAGACTGCACACTCTGATCTAATTTCATCTTACAGTGGGGGATCAGAGAAAAAAAGCCCGAAGCCCTTTAAGCTTGAAGCCTAATTTATGGGCAGATACTGAAAATGTGCAACTGTCACAGTTACAACATATGTTTCGATCACCCACTTTACCCCATTTCACGTAAAGTCTTAAATCCAAAAAGTAATACTGGGACCCCCATCCCCAATTGAGTTTTAACGGAACCTACAGAAGCGTTTCTGTTATAAAAAGTGTGCAAAAACAAAGTTTTTGGTCGTATTGATATGCGAACTTAATAAGCTTCAAGAACCCACACTTTCGTTCACTTCACATAACAGGGGTCGCTCCGATTTCTAAAAGTGAAAAAATGTCAGCCCTGTGTCTTAACAAGAGTACATAATAGCAAGAGTATGACACTCTCCCTATTATGCCTGGCAGCGCGCGTCCAATTTCGCAGCGCGAAATAGGCCTTTTATGTACGGTTTTGAGGGGGGGGTACCCCCCCCCAACTGAAGACCCCGTACTCAACTGAGGGGGGGGGCACCCCCCTCAAAACGATACCCCGTACTCAACTGAGGGGGGTACCCCCCCCTCAGTTCAGTACCCCGTCTTCAGTTGAGGGGGGGTACCCCCCCTCATTTCAAGACACTAAGCAAGACCTTGCGCTACCCCCCCCCCCTCAGTTCAGTACCCCGTCTTCAGTTGAGGGGGGGGGGTACCCCCCCCTCATTTCAGCACATCAACAAAAGTCCTTGTTAGTGTCTTGAAATGAGGGGGGGTGCCCCCCCCCTCAAAACCGTACATAAACGGGCTATTTCGCGCTGCGCATTGGACGCACGCCCGAAGGCATAATAGGAAGAGTGTCATACTCTTCCTATTATGTACTCTTGGTCTTAATGAACTTTCCTTGTGACTGCTGTTTTTATTTGTTTTGAAAAGCGTCAATTTGTCGGTTGCTTACATGCAAATGTAACATGTATAAAACTACATCTGTCATTCTGTCAGTCTGATGAGGACGATTTTAACGAATTATTGGAAAATTGAAAATTACAAACTATCTACGTTCCTTACATTTTTTCTTCTACATTATACATTTTGCTAATTTTTTCCATATTCAGTTATATAGTCTGAAATCTTGTTTTTAGATAACCAAGAACCAAGAGTACGTAATAGTGTCTCACTCTATATAGAAGAGACACTATTGAAACACTATTATGTACTCTTGGGGCCTTTCCTTTATCGGAGTAAACGGACTGGACTTATTTTAGTCCGAGGTTTAGGAATAACAAATCGGCTTAAACGGACTAAACGAGTTAAAATAAGTCAGCTGCTTAATTTTAGTCAGACCCCATTCCAAAACTACCACTGAACTAAACGGATTGAACATACACACTTAACATTAGCGTGCATAATTTAGCCGTTTAATCCGAAGGTTTTGGAATCGCATTTTTAAGCGAAATTTTAAACCGCTTAGTCCGATTAAAATTAACCGGTAAAGGAAAAGGCCCTTGGTGTAACGTTGCTGCGAGAGTATTTATCGTGCATGCTACATAATAATCTTCAGGTTAACAATAAAACTCATGTATTGTGGCTCATTGGTGCATGGCCGCAGCCCAGTCTGCCTTGGCATCACTCATTAGCGGACTGTTATGTAGGTATGTCACTACTTTAGGGCTGTTTCGATTATGTGTTTCAACATTAAAACCTACTTTCAGTTTCAATATCAGTTATTAAATGATGTTAAAATTGAAAATAAATTAACCAAAAATCGTTACCTAATGGAATTGAAATTGAAAATTATTTAATTGAAATTGAAGTTGTACTTTCAATTACAATATTAATTACGTTAACATATTAGGACTGATTCCGTCAAACAGCTGTAGCTCAATCAATTCCTACAAAATTGGCGTCATTTTCATAATGCACTTAATTGAATACCATACCAAGTATAGTGTTTATGTGAAGTCAAGCGGTGAGCTTAAACAGGCCCGAGCAGAGAGGTGATCACTGATCAGTCGCCTACCTGACTAAGGTCTAGGGCAATATGGAGACAAAGCGGCAAGCGCAACAGAATAAGGAGTGAGGTTTACAATTGCTAAAGAGACACACAGAGCGTGTATGCAGAAACACAAAGTAGGGAGGGACAATAGAGACAAAATCAGGTTTATAATTGATAGACACACAGAGCGTGTATGCAGAAATACAAAGTAGGGAGGGACAATAGAGACAAACAAGCCCAATCTGTGGCAAAACCTTCAGTAAGTATTAACAAGAGTAGCCTACATAATAGCGTCTCACTCTATATAGAAGAAGAGTGAGACACTCTCCAGCCTGCCTGTGTTCTAGCACAGGCAGATGCGCTGGTCGTTTTCAAGCTACATGTTGACATTTTGTGCAACATGTTTTTGGCCAGTCAGAAGCGTGCTCCTATTCTCTGATTGGCAGACGCCTGTGCACGTACTCCAATCATAAAACGGGATAGGGATAAAAGGTTAATAACTCATTATTTATTTATAGTCTGCTTGCAAAAACATTAAAAAAGCTTTGCAAATACCCTTGAGGATATTTTGGCAAACTTTCGGCGAAATTGATTAAGAAACTTTTAAGAAATTCAGAAAACTTTATATCTCAAAAGTTTCTCAATCAATTTTGCTGAAAGTTTGCCAAAATATCCCTAAAGGTATTTGCAAACCTTTTTTAATGTTTTCACGAGCAGACTATGAATAAATAATGAGTTATTAAGCTTTTATCTTTATCTTAATGCTTATCAACGTATCAGCGATTATATACTAAAGTGTGTTACGCAGAGAATCTATGCGCTGATTGGCCAGCCACATGTTGCACAGAATGTCAACATGTAGGCTGAAAACGACCAGCGCATCTGCCTGTGCTAGAACACAGGCAGGCTGGAGAGTGGCTCACTCTTCTTCTACATATATACAGTGAGACGCTATTATGTACTCTTGGTATTAAGAATTACGTTCAAGTAAGCTGACCAGCTGCAGGTCAGCTAAAACCTGTTGTGCAGCAGATAAATATCTTATTGTAGAATGTGTATCCAAAGGTTCAAAGCGTTTTTATCTTACAATAAGTTGTTTATGCCAAAACCTGAAGTAGTTTTTATTTTCTTACAACAAATAATGTAGGAACGAGTTGTTTGGTGAGTGAGAAGTGTATTCTTTCTTTCATGACCATTTCGCAGTAAATGTAAGTTATCGCTTCATCTATTCGCGATAACTATATTTGGAGACTAACAGCAGTGCACATGCTAATGAATGATGAATGTGATCGGTTTACTGAATTTTGGTAGGCAGTTGTTACCAGAAAAAAATCAAAGACAAAGTAAGACAAAAAAACAACCATACTTCTACACAGAAGAGTTAACAACACGCAATCAAGAAAATATCAGAGGGACTGAATAACAACCGTATTTTGCTGAAGGTTACAATATGCTGACACATTATCAGAGAGACTAACCAAGTGAACCGCGTAACAAAACAAAAAAAAACAACCGCATAACAATAGAAAAAGCAAAAAACAAAACAAAGAAAAACGTCAACAGTTTAACTGAAACATGTTTGGCACACACAAAAAATAACTCACAAACAAAAAACGCATTCATTCATTCTCAGTATTACGACATAATGGTTTTAGTTACAGAAACACGGTCGGTAATATCATCCATTATGTACGAATTTTTAGATGAAGGACACTTCCAGCGGCCTTGAAGAGTAATAAGCCGTCGGGAAACTTTATGCAAATGAGACTGGGTTGTACCCCCTGCCCGGAACCTGTGTGTTCCCACATTTTTTGGATCTATACCAACAACTGCGGCAGCTTTTTTGGCTATTTGTCGAGCCGCGTTGTAGGTCAATTTTGAATTAAACTTTGCGTCGTTTGAAAAAAGATTGAAATAAATAGTGATGACTATTTAGTGTCAAACCCGACAGAGCAATATAGCGCAATTGCAAAGCAAGCGGACAGTAATGATTTTGCAGCGCTGCAAAGTATACAACATTTCCTTTTCTGAATTGATCATTCTTAGCTGTAGGCACAAAAATTGTAAAATAAGTACAATCATCAGATACAGTAATATGGTGCATTTGAATAGACTGGAATAAACGGAAAAAACCCAAAAAGGCAAGTACACAAAACAAACAGTTTCTCAAGGTTAGGACCGAATTACTATTTCCCCAGACATCTGTAAGCCTTTTTACATGATGAACTAAAAACGGCGTTTTTCGACGAGGCGGCCTAGCCGCTATTTTTTTGCACCCTTGAAGAATTCTGGCTACTAGAATATTGTTGGTAGGAGTGGGAATTTGACAAAATTCATGGGCCCATTTTACCGCGGAAAAGGCGTGTATTAAAGTTAAGTCTGCACAAAATCTTGTCTGCTTTCGTTTGCATTAAAATCATGCCTTTCGCACCACAACGCTAAAAAGCAGAAAGAAGAATATTTCAAATTATTCAATAAACCAGACTGTGCACCAGATCTTATGAAACGCTTTGCTTTGGGAATCAGAATTGACACCTTTATCATGTAATGAAAAGGATACGGTTGCCACAGTAATGGCCAGAACGAAGCCGATGGCCAAAGTGGAACCAGTAATATCATTTTCCAACCAAAGTGCACAAAATGGGAAACAACTTTAGAAATTAAGCTGAATGGGGGTACTGCCCAAACAATTTCTGACTCCCATGAGTAGGCAAAAGCGTCAACTCCTAGTGTGTTTGGACACCAATATCTTGAATAAAAATTCGAAAATTTGCAATTGAAACTATCTGCAAACGCATCTAATGTACAATTTTCGTATTTCTTACAAAGAAACCGAACTAAAGATGGATGGATATTCCAGTCATTGAGGTCTCTAACGCGACTTAAAATGTCAGCTTCATGATTATAATTCCGCGGTATCCAAAACATTTGGAGACGAATGCTATATTGACAGGAAAGTTCATAAATTTCTGCAGCTAAGTAGTTTAATTGATTTTTCATACTACCCTTTTTGAGTATCAGTGGCACAGCTTGGCAATCTGTATACCATACCACTGACCGTCTTGTGCAGAGTTGTGCAAAAGTTTACAGACAAAAAAGAACAGCCAAGAGTTCTCGATAGGTAGAACTTGTCTGCTGCTCATATTCCGTCAAAGCACGAAATGCTGGAAATTTATTTCCATCAATTTCTGAAATAGCCCCTAGTCCAACGTGACTAGCATCTGAATAGACTTTCGCAACTCTAGTCGGTTTTATCAAAAATTTTTCAGAATATTTGAACAAATTTTCAGTCCAAAAATTAAGCTCCGCAGCAGCCAAAAGGGGGACTTGAATGGGTGTATCCCATCCTGTAGAAGAACCCACAGCGGTATATAATTGGCGAGTTATGAGCAGAGCTAGTCTACCTACAACAGGTTTTAGGGCTACAACCAGGCCTGCTGCTCGCAATATTTCGCGAGCAGATAAGAAAGGGATCTTTTCATTCAACCGCTGCAAAGTACACTGAACTTTCTCAAGTTTTTTCCGGAGGTATAAATATTGAAAACTTTATAGAATCAAGACCGAAGCCTAAAAAATGAATTTTTTTCTTTGGCAAAAGTTCTGACTTTGCAACGTTTATAATAAAACCTGAATCAGTCAGATCAGAAACAACTGCTAAAATTCATCAAAACACACTCGTTAGGTGCTACGATAATACCATCATCTAGGTAAAAAACAATGCATATGCCCATTGTGCGCCATTTTTTAACAAGAGGGCGCAGAATTTTCGAGAAAATATAGGGGGCTGAGGAAATTCCAAACGGCAGACATGTATAACAAAAATGCTTTAGACAGTCCCCAACTGGCCAGGAGAACCCCAAAAATTTTTGATCGGTTTTTGCAATGGCTACATGATGGTAGCCAGATTTCAAGTCAAACTTAGCTACCACACAACCAGGGCGGAAGTACTCTAAAACTTTCTCAAGTCCCTCAAATTTGAATTTAAATTTTGACACGTAGTTGTTAATGAAAGAGCAATCCAATATTAAACGCATCTTACCACTGGGCTGTGTTGCTACTGGGTTTGAACAATAGGCAGGACTCCGTAACTCCCTCACTACACCTTGCTGCAGTAAGGACCTGATCTCCCCTGAAACAAACTCGGGGTATTGCGTAGCTGAGACATTATTTGCAAAAAACACTTTGGAGGAATAGGATTAAAAGGAATAATATACCCATTAAGAACGGTTGACAAAATAATATCGGGGCATTCCAATTTTTCCCAAAAACTGTAACATCTAGCTAAATTTCCACAAAATTTTCCTAAAACCGTACCTAGTGAATGATACGCCAGAAATTTTGTAATCTTACGTTCAAAAACATCCGCAAGTTTTGGTGATAAGGTGATACCGGAATGAAATTCACTGTTGCTGGGAGGGACCTGGTTGAGAGAGGTTTTTCTCTCCGGATGGGGGGGTAGGGGACAGCCCGTGTTGGGACAGGCTCGGGACCAATGACCGAAGGCGCCGCAGATGTTACACCGGCCTTTGATGAGCGTGGATCGGTATTGCTGCGTTCGTTGGCTGTCTTGGGGGATCCGGGAATCCCAGCGCCCAGACCCCCCGGCCGGAAAGGGCTGTTGGCTGGTAGAACTAGGGGCCGCTGAAGGAGACGGGGCAACCTTGGTTTTCGATCCCACAATTTTCAGGGCATTTTCCAGCTGTTTTCGATTGTCCTGGCTGAGGTGTTTCATAACCCCTCCATCCCCCATCAGTTTGGCGACCTCCCACCCATAACTTTCAGAAATTAGGAGCAGTTGCTGCCTGTCAGTCAAAATTCGGACAGCCCCTTTTATCCCCCGACGAAGCCGTTTGGCTTGTTTTTTGCAAGAACCTAGTTTTTTGGATCGAGAAATAGCTTTATTAAGCAGAGTTAGAATTTCCCCGTTAATATCATATTAGTGTTGGGTCCCTGGACTTTTGAATTTCAGATAGGTAGAATTAGCAGGGAGTGGGACTGGCTTTGCTGTTTTCTTGATTTTACGCTTTGGACGTTTGCGTTTCCGTGACTTTGAACTAGAGTCTGAAGAAACGGACTCACCGGTGGTATGGGACTCAGAAGAACTGTCATTTGACGAATCTGAATCACTGGGTTTACGCTTTTCCAGCGCGAGTTTTGATGATCGAACAGCGGACGGATCGTCTTGAAGCATCTGGAGAGACTGGGCAATAATATTGTCCACAATTGGATTAGAATCAGAATTGTGAGAAACTTTGGAGGGATTAGACTTGTAACGCATTGGCAGAGAAAATATGAACGTATAAACGTAAGGCCGAAGGTGTACAAAAAACGCACTACTGCCTACCACATAAAACTGCTGAATGATCCTTGCACGTTAGGCGTCAGCAGTCTAGACGCCTAATTTGCATAATTGACAAAACACGTGACCACCATTATCACGTGCACTGCTGTCATCTCCAAATTGTACATGCCGCCAACAAAGTTATTTGTTCAAAATGTATGTAAACCTACAAATAAAAAGACGCTCACTCAAACAAAGACATCGGAAATCTTACTCAAATATAAGTTCGTTACCGAGGTGAGCCATAATGACTGTCACGCTAACTATTCACCATCACTGTTTCAAGAGATACACCTTTAGCAACATGGAATTTGTTGGTAAATGGGAAGCTCCCACGGTATTACATTATCGATTTGAATTTAATTTTATTGCAATTAAATTGAAGCTCCAATTCTATTTTTTATGTTCAGACCGACAAGTAGCTCCCTTTTACGTTTTAGTTGAATCCGCTTGACATCAACGTTTTCTATGTTGCCGGTTAGCTCAGTTGGTAGGGCGTCCGATCCGTAAATGGAAGGTTGGTGATTCGACTCCACTCCGGCAGCGTTTTTTTGAATATTTTCGACCTGACATTTTGGTCTTATAGCAGAATACACTCGATTAACTTAAAGGAAGCTGTACAGAATTAAGCGACGAATACACCGTGAAAATAGGTGACATACGCACATAAACACTCGAGCTGATGTTGAACACGCAGACAGACGCAATCCTTGCACAGTTTAGCGTTATAACGCCAGAATCAAAATTGAAGACCTGTTGTGCTGTGGCACAACAGGAACAAGGGACACAACCTACCCACCCAACAGTTAGGACAAGACTAATGGACTGATCGTATCGAAGAGTATTTGCTGCAAAAACCGCTCACACGGAGACGGAAGTATATACACCAGAAAAGGTTGAGTGTGTTGCACTTGGTGATGCAGCTAGAGTTATGTGTACTTCGTCATACCTAATTGACATTTAAGCAATTTGAGAAAAAAATGAAATTGAAAATAATTGGGACATTAAAATTGGAAATAATTTGAGGAAAAAATTGATAATGAATGGTATTGAAACTGAAAGTAATTAGGCTAAAAATTGATAATGGTATAGGCTATATTAAAATTGAAAATAATTAGTAAAAAATGATAATGATATTGAAATTAAATAATTTGATACTTGAAACAACCTTAATCACTAGATGGCGGCCAGCAGCTAGTTCGACGGTTAGCAGCAGTCAATAGCCTTGTAAATGCTGACTAGACCAATCACTGCAGTTTGCAAATGAGCCATACACAGTCACTTTATATTGCACTGTTGTCTTTCAGGACACACATACTATCCGAATACCTACTAGATGCCACCCACCACGTGGAATGCATGACGTCAGTGTTAGGGCTCGACACTGTTACTAAAACACTGTCCGTGTACACGTTTATTTTCGAGGTATTGTACTCAGTTGTCACTTTCACAGTACCTACTCTTTTGTCACTTGGCGTACTCTTTTGTCGCCCGTTTCAATGTTAGTTTCGGCAGTACTCTTGTCACTAATTGTAACTCACGTGTCACTTTCTGTACTCATTTGTCTCCTTACGTAGTCTTCGGTGTAATCTAGTCTTATGCACATTACTTTAATTGCCCATGTCAAACAATTACATGTGTTAATTGGAATTGCATGCGGACACTAACCACACAATAATTGACCAGATTTTTCTTAGATCTTAGATAATACTTCCCGATTGGCCATTTTTTAGTTGAGTTTCAAGAACTTCACCATCAAAAATCCAGGTGTGGTGTCGGCAACTGCAAAACGAGGCTAGCGTTTGTGACCGGCCGGAATTTTCGGCCGGCCAGCCGAAACAAGCCGGCGCCGGCCGGCCGGCGGCTTTCGCGGCCGGTCGCAAACACTAAACGGCGCTACACCAAACGGTCGTTTGCTGCAATATATTGATAACGATAATAATATTGTACAGTCGACACATACCTTCCAACGAGTGGCTGCTTTGAAACCCACCGATCCTATCTATGTGATAAACGTTGAAACGGAAATAGTCCAATATTGTCTTGATTATGTTCAGCACCTAATTGATTAACTTTGTTTTTGTTGTTTATGTTTAATGTTATGTTTTATGTGTATGTTCTAGTTTTTTTTATGAGTATCTAACTTCTACTTATGTACTAACACAAATAATAATTTTATCTTCATGACTACTAATTTTACTTAGGGTTTGTTCTGGGTCTACACTGACCGTCATGAGCGAGAGACAAAAGAGTACGCCATGTGACAAAATGACAAAAGAGTACACTGAGTGACAAAAGAGTACTCTCGGAGACAATTGAGTACAGCGCCAATATTGGCAAAGTGGTGACAAGTGAGTATATACTGGTGACAAATGAGTACCCAATCATTTTCCAAGGCTAGCGCTAGGTAGGTACTAGTATGTACTCTTGGTACTAGGTAGGCCACTAACCGCGTTTGCACACACGCAAAGTATCCGTGTAACCGTTTACATTTGTAAGGCCGTAGTTAACCCTTTCATGCCCAGAGTATCATAGGATATACCACCTGATGAACTACCATATCTGGGGCTATGCAACTTGACTACTCTATTCTAGCGATGGGATCTTTGAACTGTTTTTATGGGCAATTGTAGGTCTTCGCATTTGGCCGGCAATTTTTACTCCTACTGCCACTCTGCGAAACCCATGCTTATGTAATTAGCGATGTGCAAATTTGACTTTTTTTAGTCGCAAAAGTAGTATTTTCTTTCGCAGAAATGAATTTCGAGTGCAATTCCGGCCATCTGCTTTTTGTGCATCAGAGATCAGATACAGTGGACAACGTAGTTTACTTCTAGGATTCACCTGCGGTAGGCGCGCAGTTGCTGTGTTGATACTCTAGGGTAAGGTACAAATTTACAAATATTCAACTTTGAGCGCTTATAACTAAAAAACGGTGCGTCCTAGACCCTTGATCGTCAGATTATGTTTTGGTCACTATTTATTTCTTGATCGAATGGTGGTTTTGCGAAGTCTCTACGACGCACGTAGCTCGAGTAATGTCCAGAAAACTAGAAGGTGTAGAATGAGGCTGTAAGGCTTCACCGGGAGCACCCCCCAACCTCCCTTACTCACTTACTTACCTTTTACTAAATTCCACTTGTGAACAACCATTCCTTTCTTCAATGTTGAATTCTGCCTATGGTTTGGCTTGTTGCTGAGTAATTGCAAGGTGTGTCTTTCTGAAGTCGGTCTGGTTTTTTCCGTGTTCGCGTGCGGTTGTTATTTTCACTGCTTACTTTTTGCCACAAACGGCCTACTAATCTGCTCTTGTCTATTAGAATTAAATACGCTTTAGTTTTGGTGGACTTTGCGTGCCTTCCTGCTCTCGTTTCGGTAGCGTTCCTTTTAGGCTTAGGGTGTCAGGTAGCGTTCCGTGCGCGTGCGTTCCGTTGTCCGTGCGCCTACAGCGCAAGCGCCTACTGCGCTTAAGCCCCTAGGTAAGCCCCCATGCCCGACGGTGTCCGGCAACCCCGGCCCGCTTAGACCCCGACTTTGACCTGGAAGCTCCGCCTGCCGCGCGGACAGGTAACGGGAGGAAAGATTCTCCCTAGACACCTTCCCCGGCTTAGGCTTCAGCCATTAGTAAGCGCCCTTTAACTGCGGCCTTACACATTTTGGCGAGGCTGCCAGGATAGGGGTATGTTCCCTGTATTCAGTTTTTATATGTAGTTTTTTTTGTAAATTGTAAAATTTAGGCTTATTTGTGGTGATTATGTATCAGTGGAGTAGTGATATTTTTGTTATATTTATTGTGTAATTGTGTGATATTTTTTTCTGTGCCTTTTTCCTGCTGTGCCACAGCACAACAGGTCTTTAATTTTGAATTTGGCGGATAACACAGAACTGGAAGTGTGCTATAAGCTTGTGCATTTGTTGGCTGTGCACTTTAGGTCAACTGTGCGTGTGTCACTGCATTGTCCAGCATAAAAGTACACAGCAATCAGTGACACTTTCAATGTGCGTTCGTGTAGCTCATGCAGGTTACGTATTGTGCGTGAGTCACATTGCTGATTGTTATCTGATCATAGCAGTCTTAATTGACAGTGACAACAAAAGCTTGCTGCAAAATATCTGCGAATGTGCGGGTACAAATTGCCAACACGGTAGATAAGTTCCTTGTGCCAAATATAATTACACCAGCCACAGTGTCACAGTTTGTTATTTCTTGACATGCAATCATAGTAGGCTTATACGAAAGATCTACACTGGTTGTTCAATGTCAATTCATATATCAAATGAATATATTACAACTACCTATGTATTGCGTTAGAATTGCAACTGGTACGTATTCTGACCAATGCCTAGCAAACAGCGACAAGCACCATGAGTGTGTCGTGTTTTACCAAAAAGATGTGCAGCAAATGATTGCATACCGTATTACCTCGAATAAAGCCCCTCTCTTGAATAAAGCCCCCGTCAAAGCACTCACGAAATTATAAAGCCCCCGCCTTGAATAAAACCCCCGGGGGCTTTATTCAAAACGTCCTTGAATAAAGCCCCCGGGGGTTTTAATCAAGACGTCCTCGAATAAAGCCCCCTGTAACGCAGGCAGTGATACGTACACGCGCGCAGTTGCATATGCTGCTGCATATTGCCATATTGGCGAGTGTTAAGTTATTAGATATTACTGCGCGCCGACCGTTATTGGCGGTTTGTTTTGCTGTGGTTGTGTTCTACTATATAATTATGACACTGTTGGGTTGTCGACACTGGACCCCCGCGAGGTAGGACCGCAACCCATTGTATTCTTTGTTCTGCTTTTTTTCAGGGTAGCACAAAGGGAAGAGGATTTTCGTGGGTGTTAAGACGCGGAGTGGTACGGTTAGGTGGGTAAGGTAAGGTTTGGTCGGTAGTCCCATTGTGAATATTGGCACCCTCCCTTCTAGTGACCCGCTGACCCTAGGGGCGGCAGGTCACGTGACCCCAAAAATTAAGATTTTCGGAAAAGAAGACACGCCAAAGGTTCCCCTTTTCAAACTTTGAATTTTTGGTCAGTGGCTTGGCGAGAATATTTGAGGAGTAAATTTTGTCCGATTCCGAATCAGAAGGTTAGGCTGTTACCCCCTTGATTCTCTGACTAGTCCCCAGATTGCTTACAGCGTTCCTCTAGGTAACCTGTGATTTTAAAAAAACTTAGTTTTTTCGGAAAAACTCGTTTCTAGGTGTAGTTGGTGGCCCTTCACCCGTATTTGTAGATATTATGGCAAAATTCAATTGAACGGGATTTAGGCGAAATTATTTGAGAAACTCTTATGAAATTGAGTGAACCTCATAGCTCAAAAGTTCCTGAACTAAAGGGGGGAGGGGTACTCAGGTTAAAAATCAAAGTTCTCAAATTTTGCACATTTTGACATTACATAGGCAAATGTGCTCAAAAATCCGATAAATAGCCATTTGTGAGACTTTACATTTGGCGTCACTGCACATGCCATGGACGAAAATTTTAAAACATGGATCATCATATTTGACAAGAATCCACAGTCCACTTTGACCTTAGACCGTCCTGGAGTTCCGCGCTAAGGTTCCTACAGTAAAGGTTCGTCTGCCTAGAATAAAGGGTTCACTGCCGAAAGTAGAGGGTTCTGTGCTTAGAATAGAGGGTACTCGTTTAGAATAGAAGTCCTCAACTGAGAATAGAAATCCCAGTGTCTAAAATATAGGATCCTCGGCTTAGAATAGAGTATTCTGCCTATAATAGAGGGTCTTATGCCTATGTCGGAGACTGTTGTAGCCACTTCACAAGTTAATATGTGAAGTAAAATAGGCCCCTAGAGTACTAAAAGCCGACATGGACAGGGATTTACGACAGCTCATCGTCGGCCCACTAGCTCAAATGGTTAGAGCGCTGGCTATTCAGATCTCTTCAGATCCAGAGATGGGTGGTTCTAATCTCCTAGGGGTCATTCTGATGATGATGCTGTTTTTCTTTTAAGTAGAATCCCCCCTTCGTATCTTGACATGCCGAACTCCGAATCTCCTGACCGCGATTTGAGTGAAGTAGCTTTGGGCTGTTGGGTGACACAGTCACACCCTTAGCAGGATCACTACGAATGGCATGAGCAGAATGGTGGTGAGCATATGGAGGAATTATAACCGGTTCTAGCTCAGTAGTGGAGCCGCTCCTTGCCCGCTAGCAGTGTGAGCTTACCAGTCCTTGGATGTGCTTGCTGATGATGAGGTTAGGGTGAGACCTCGCGACACTAGCCTTATAGAAAATAATAGAGACGGCTTTGGCTTCCGGCGCTACCCCACTCCGGGATGCCCATAGCTAGTAGTAGTAGTAGTAGTAGTAGTAGTAGTGCACAGCCCAGGAAAACTTTGGGAAGAAGTTTACTAGAAGGGGAGGGATGTGAAGTATGTAAGATACCTAGGGTACCTAGAGTACTTAAAGAGATATACGAAATCTCATCGTCGGCCCAGTAGCTCAAATGGTCAGAGCGCTGGTCTGCAGATCCAGAGATGCGTGGTTCGAGTCCACGCTGGGTCTTCCTGATGATGCTGTCTTTATGTAGATTCCCCCCTCCTTTTCTTGACTAATAGTTGCGTACTATTTTGTGTTTATTATTTCGCCAACGATTTTGATTTTGGTCCTAATCTTTTATCAAACCATTTGACTATTTGCTAACGAAATTTTTAGTTCATTTCTCCTTGTAAACTGGAGCTCAACAGTTCTATCATAAAATTCAATTCTTTAAGACTGATACTTGGCTTACGTTGTTACTTATTGTTTTTCATCCATAGTAAAATGGTGTAATAATGCAGAGCTCGTAAATATTTTGACTTACATCTGGTACGCAAAACTCCACAAAAAATAAAGCCCCCGCCTTGAATAAAGCCCCCGTTTGGACCTTCACGAAAAAATAAAGCCCCTGCCTTGAATAAAGCCCCCGCCTTGAATAAAACCCCCGTTTGGACCTTCACGAAACAATAAAGCCCCTGGGGCTTTATTCGAGGAAATACGGTAGCAAGTGTTTCGGATCGCATGTGTTGTTTGTTTTAATTAAAAAACAACAAAATGTCGCTGCACAACAGGCTTTAGCTGACCACCGGTCAGTTTACTTAAAACTTTTGGCTTGATACTTACTGAAAGTTTTGCCGCAGATTGAGCTTGTTTTTCCTTTTTTGGGTAGTATTTTTCCTGTTGTGCCACAGCACAACAGGTCTTTATTAATTTTGATTTTGTCAAATTATGCTGGTTTGCATGGTCAGTGCGTGTGTTTAGTTCATTCTTTAGAGAAGCTGCGCGTCTGCAGCAAACTTTTTCAGCAGTATTTGCCAGCATAGTGTTTGTGTGCGTTTGTTTAGCTCATGTATCAGTGTAAGACAGCTGCTGTCACATTACTGTTGTCTGCAGTCTGCTTTATGGTCCAATGTCGATGACAGCAATAAGGAACATTTAGGTACTTGCGATATTTGGCTGCGCAGTGCGCAGACCAAAACACATGTCGTGAAGTGCTTCGCAGAATTTTTGCAAACAGCTGATTGGCTTTGATAGAAATTATATCGACTGTATACTGTATAGTATGTACTCTTGATAGTATTTATACAGTGTTGAAACTAAAAGCTGTCTGAAAGCTTTTACAAAATATGCCAATTTATGCTATTTACGCACAAATCACAGTAAATGTAAATGGCTGGCTGCATTATCCGTGCTTACCTTGACAAAGCGAGGAAAAAAGTTAATGCTGGAAAATGTTTACCTAGCTGCACAACAGGTTTTAATTGACCTGTGGTCAGTTTACTTGAAAAGTCGTGCTTCATACTTACTGAAGATTTTGCCGCAGATTGGGCTTGTTGGTATATATATTGCGCAATATTCTGTAGTGAAGTCCTGTCTGTGCGTATATGTACATTAACGTATGTCTTTTTGTGCCCCCCCTTCTCCGGTTTTCGTCTCTTTTTGGTCTCAATTATCTTTTTCTTCCCCGGCTTAGGCTTGAGCCATTAGTAAGCGCCCTTTAACTGCGGCCTTACAAGGCTGTCTAGTCAGTGATACTCTGGGCATTAAAGGGTTAAGGGGCGCTTACGAATAGCTCAAGCCGAAGTTGGGGTAGGCGTAAGGAAGAGTCAACTCACCCTGTTTACCGTACCACACAGCCGGCAGAGCTTCCAGGTGACAACGGCGGGGTGTTTCGTACGGGCCGGGGTTGCCGGACACCGACGGGTACAGGGGCTTACCTAGGGGCTTGCGCAGTAGGCGCACGGACAACGGACTCACACGCGCACACAGAAGCGCGACCTGACCCTAGGCCTAAACTAAGACCACCAAGAATACACCAAAGCGACACGCGAAGTACACTAATTTTGAAGAATTTAATAAACGAATAAGTTATATATAACGAACGGTTAAGATACAGGGGCCATTTGCGGCAGAAAAATAACGCAATAAAGGAATGAAACAAAACTCGGGACACAACGCAAAGCAGACCGCTCACACCGCTCTTCTTCACACCGACTTCCAGACAAGCCAAACCATAGGCAGTCTACACAACGCCAGAAATATATTGAACGTGTATTCACAGTGGAAATTAGTAAAAAGGTGTGTGAGTAAAAAAGGCTAGAATCTGATTGTCTAATTCCTTACGGACACGGACAAAAGTTGAACTGAATCCAACTTGACTTCTTGATCTGGACATCCGGACACTCAAGGACAAGTTGTTACAGACATCCGGACAACTGTGAATCATACTACTCTTACGGACACAGACGGACAGCCCTTACAGATAACTAGGAAGTATGAACCGGGCTTTACACTGTCCGTTTGGAGTAAACGGTTACACTAGCCGCGGTTACAGTTTCTTAACCCTTTGACTCGCATTGGGAACCTCAGGTGCCACACATGGTGGATGCCGTAAAAAAGGCTATAAATCTTGGCTAGCTTATTCTAGTCAACTGATCTTCGACTTGTTTTTTCAGAAATCGCAGATCTTTGCATTTATGGGCCCTATTTTAGTCCTGCTGCCACACAACAAAACCTATGCTTGATTAAGCACTGTGAAAATTTGACTTTTTTTCATCGCAAAAGTAGTATTTTCTTTCCAGCCTCATTATGATATTTGATCGCAACTCTGGCAGTCTGCTTTTTGTGCATCAGATAGAGCGGAAATTGTAGTTTATTTTTAGCTGTCAACTATGATAGGCGCACGGTTGCTGTGTTAATACTCTAGGGTGAGGTACATATTATGCCTGAGCGATGGCGCAAAATTTGCACAAACTTTCATCTTTGAGCGCTTATAACACAAAAACGGTGCGTCCTAGACCCTTAGTCGACTGATTATGTTTTGTTCACCATTAAATTGTCTATCGAATGGTGGTTTCGCCAGCTCTCTACGACGCACGTAGCTCGAGCAATGGCCATAAAACTGGAAGGTGTCAAAGTTTGGCTGCCTAGATAGAGAACCTCTGGTCGTCAAAGGGTTAACCAGTGTATCGTGAATTGCCGATTTGGCAGAAATTTCGGTATAGTTCAACTTTTTTAGTAAATTCTGCTTCAAATTGCTTATTTTTGAGCTTTTGGACCCACAATTTTACTTATCAGTTTTTCCTATAACCCTTTGACTCGCATTGGGAACCTCAGGTGCCACACATGGTGGATGCCGTAAAAAAGGCTATAAATCTTGGCTAGCTTATTCTAGTCAACTGATCTTCGACTTGTTTTTTCAGAAATCGCAGATCTTTGCATTTATGGGCCCTATTTTAGTCCTGCTGCCACACAACAAAACCTATGCTTGATTAAGCACTGTGAAAATTTGACTTTTTTTCATCGCAAAAGTAGTATTTTCTTTCCAGCCTCATTATGATATTTGATCGCAACTCTGGCAGTCTGCTTTTTGTGCATCAGATAGAGCGGAAATTGTAGTTTATTTTTAGCTGTCAACTATGATAGGCGCACGGTTGCTGTGTTAATACTCTAGGGTGAGGTACATATTATGCCTGAGCGATGGCGCAAAATTTGCACAAACTTTCATCTTTGAGCGCTTATAACACAAAAACGGTGCGTCCTAGACCCTTAGTCGACTGATTATGTTTTGTTCACCATTAAATTGTCTATCGAATGGTGGTTTCGCCCTCTCTCTACGACGCACGTAGCTCGAGCAATGGCCATAAAACTGGAAGGTGTCAAAGTTTGGCTGCCTAGATAGAGAACCTCTGGTCGTCAAAGGGTTAACCAGTGTATCGTGAATTGCCGATTTGGCAGAAATTTCGGTATAGTTCAACTTTTTTAGTAAATTCTGCTTCAAATTGCTTATTTTTGAGCTTTTGGACCCACAATTTTACTTATCAGTTTTTCCTATAACCCTTTGACTCGCATTGGGAACCTCAGGTGCCACACATGGTGGATGCCGTAAAAAAGGCTATAAATCTTGGCTAGCTTATTCTAGTCAACTGATCTTCGACTTGTTTTTTCAGAAATCGCAGATCTTTGCATTTATGGGCCCTATTTTAGTCCTGCTGCCACACAACAAAACCTATGCTTGATTAAGCACTGTGAAAATTTGACTTTTTTTCATCGCAAAAGTAGTAATTTCTTTCCAGCCTCATTATGATATTTGATCGCAACTCTGGCAGTCTGCTTTTTGTGCATCAGATAGAGCGGAAATTGTAGTTTATTTTTAGCTGTCAACTATGATAGGCGCACGGTTGCTGTGTTAATACTCTAGGGTGAGGTACATATTATGCCTGAGCGAT
This sequence comes from Trissonchulus sp. WLG1_4, assembly GCA_030248245.1. Taxonomy (NCBI): domain Eukaryota; kingdom Metazoa; phylum Nematoda; class Enoplea; order Enoplida; family Ironidae; genus Trissonchulus; species Trissonchulus sp. WLG1_4. The sequence goes on along the minus strand of JASANF010012705.1, from coordinate 18,788 downwards.
GGCGCAAAATTTGCACAAACTTTCATCTTTGAGCGCTTATAACACAAAAACGGTGCGTCCTAGACCCTTAGTCGACTGATTATGTTTTGTTCACCATTAAATTGTCTATCGAATGGTGGTTTCGCCAGCTCTCTACGACGCACGTAGCTCGAGCAATGGCCATAAAACTGGAAGGTGTCAAAGTTTGGCTGCCTAGATAGAGAACCTCTGGTCGTCACAGGGTTAACCAGTGTATCGTGAATTGCCGATTTGGCAGAAATTTCGGTATAGTTCAACTTTTTTAGTAAATTCTGCTTCAAATTGCTTATTTTTGAGCTTTTGGACCCACAATTTTACTTATCAGTTTTTCCTATAACCCTTTGACTCGCATTGGGAACCTCAGGTGCCACACATGGTGGATGCCGTAAAAAAGGCTATAAATCTTGGCTAGCTTATTCTAGTCAACTGATCTTCGACTTGTTTTTTCAGAAATCGCAGATCTTTGCATTTATGGGCCCTATTTTAGTCCTGCTGCCACACAACAAAACCTATGCTTGATTAAGCACTGTGAAAATTTGACTTTTTTTCATCGCAAAAGTAGTATTTTCTTTCCAGCCTCATTATGATATTTGATCGCAACTCTGGCAGTCTGCTTTTTGTGCATCAGATAGAGCGAAAATTGTAGTTTATTTTTAGCTGTCAACTATGATAGGCGCACGGTTGCTGTGTTAATACTCTAGGGTGAGGTACATATTATGCCTGAGCGATGGCGCAAAATTTGCACAAACTTTCATCTTTGAGCGCTTATAACACAAAAACGGTGCGTCCTAGACCCTTAGTCGACTGATTATGTTTTGTTCACCATTAAATTGTCTATCGAATGGTGGTTTCGCCCTCTCTCTACGACGCACGTAGCTCGAGCAATGGCCATAAAACTGGAAGGTGTCAAAGTTTGGCTGCCTAGATAGAGAACCTCTGGTCGTCAAAGGGTTAACGTGTACACACTGTAACCGCGGATAGTGACCCTTAACCGTGTACACGCTAAGCTGAGCGTGTACACGGTTCGTTCCGTGTAACCGTATCCAGCCCTAGTCAGTCTAATGCGTTCTTATGATTAAGCGTAACGTCGAAAAATTTTACACGTATTACTTATACTTAGGCTAGAATGTTACACTTAGACTGGAATTGGCGAGACTACCTTTGTGCATTCCACCGAAGATGTCATGGCTGGCGCCTCTACTATCATCTCTGACTCAGTGTTCCGCATTCGCTAGAGCTCTAATTGAAGCATAGAAATGTATTATTCATGATCAAGTACGTTGAATTTTGCGGTACTTGTTGAACATAACCGGCTACAATTTTTAGCGTCACTGGAACCGTTCTCAGCCCTAAGTTATGTTAATAGTTACTAACTTAACTTTGTATGCATTTTGAAACAAATTTCCTAATAAAAATTTACACTTTTTGCAAATCAAGAACTTTACAAAAAGCAACCGGCTACGTTTAGCAATGAGTAAATAAAAAAGTCTAATTAAACTCAAATACAATTTAACGATAATCTTATATTATTAAACACACTTCAGTTGTATTCAAGATTTTATTGAAGAGATTATTTAGTCATCACATTGAGCATAACAAGTGAAAACAACATGTTATCAGCTGCAAAGTGCGCAATTCATAAATAGATAACGTAAGATCTTCAAGATACAAATAAAACGAGTCATGTGAGTGTAAACAGTGAGCTTACGTTCTGCCATCTGCAATTGGTTGCGACATTTTCCCATTATGTAACGACCTCTTAAGAAAAAATGGCTGTTTTCCTGCACAACGCTAATAGTCACTCCCGTAAACACTCATACAAGCCGTAAAATAAAATCACAGCTTAACAAAATGGCAGATTATGCAAAATGTTAATGAAAGTATACGTGAAAACTACAGGGAATGACAAAATGCGCAATAAAATTAAACGAACAGTATATAAATAAGTCCTCTAAATACCCTACTGGAACATATTAGTCACAAATCAATCGATAAAACAAAACTCACAAATATGTCTTATATGGTTCACTACGAAGAGATAGTTTGAAATGCACTGAAAGCTTCAATCAGATGCAATGCAATAAAATTTGACAAAAGCTACAAAATATATTATAACCAATATAAGACAATAAATTTATTATAATTATGATATGTAAAGGTCAATATATATCACATTTACTTATACAGGTAAAACGTATATATTATAGCGTATGTATATATGTATATAAAAGAACACAGGTAAGTACATTATTACACACGAATATACGTGAAACTGAAAATAAATTCGATCATTATGCTTAGACTGATTCCATCTGGAAAGCTGAAACAGCAGCATCATGTGTGTCACCCATGTGAAACAGAGCGTGCAGCAGGATTATAAACACGGATGCACCTTAAACAAAAAATAGATACAGCATTAGAGAATCACAGTGAAACAGTAATGTCATCTAGATCGGCATGCAGAAATTCTTAGGGCCTATTCCTGTACCGGATCAAACGGACTGGACTTATTTTAGTCCGAGGTTTTGGAAAGGCAAATCGGGTTAAACGGACTAAACGAGTTAAAATAAGTCAGCGGCTTAATTTCAGTCTGACCCCATTCCAAAACTACCACTGGACTAAACGGATTTAACATGCGCGCTTAACATTAGCGTGCATAGTTAAGTCCAATTAGTCCGATTGGGGGCCAGTGCGTTCCTTCAAGCAGGTGAGCGTAGTTAGGTCCCATAAAATTTTGCTCACCGGGTGCCCCTGTAAACACCCACATGGATTCAGTAACAGCTATTTCATTCGTAATCTGTTTAAAATATATTAATAAATTACCTTGCATGGTGCATTTTGGCCTATTTGTAGCATGGCCTGTTTTTTTGAAGGGTTTTCGTGTTTATTTTTAATTTTGCTTGCTGCTTGCTTGCTGCACGACGCTATTATTTGTAGTCCGTGTGAGTGTAACTGATGGCGCACACAGCTTGCACTAACATACACTTACTATGCATTTATTTCTGGTTTATTTCATGCTTGCTTAGTTTTTTTAGACGGTGCTGGTGAGTTTATTTAGTGTAGTTTGGTTTAGTTATATTACGTATAATTAATTTTCACACATTAGGTTGGCGCTTGCCATTATTTAATTGCGCCCCTCCCCTTGAGACGCTTAAGTTATTTTATTGCTGACCAATCGCCATGTTATTTTACATGTCGCTGTTGCTTGTGTGTGTATAGTTTCAGTGCATGTCCTGGTATCGTTTGCTACCTCGCGATCTCAGTGACTAAAGTAAAACAACGACCTTAATATCTAATAGGTTGAAGAAGCTAGGTATGTCGTTCTTTGTGCTGGATAGTGTATATAAGCATAACCATGGTTATCGCTGTTTTCCTTTTGCAAGGCTAACCTTGTCAATTTGCTGTTTATCTGCTTAGAATTCACTAGTATAGAGATATCCATAACACAACAGTGAAAATGTCTACAGCAGTGACATCTGGCGTCCACTAAAGTTTTATTTTTCGCTTTGACACAGTCACGCTTACGCATGTCTTGTTTATTGATTGTGGCTCCTGCATAATCCGTGCTTTGTTTGCTTTTGTTTTGTCAGTTACAGGCATTTTCACAATAAAACGAGTATCGTAAGTTTTCGGAAAAGTAAGTTAAATATTATATTAATTAATATATACATATCTGGAAACTCCCTCATTGAGCTAAATGTTCGCTTACGCCAAGGCCAACCGGCTTGCGGGGAGGTGCCCCAGTCACTGGAAGGGCCCCTCAACACACGCACGCAGACCTTAACAGGGCGTAGTCAGACTGTCGAGACTATAAGTATGAATTAGAGCAAAAACGACCACCTAACCTTTCCAAAATTCATCCAAGTCTGTATCCAAAATTCTTATCTACATAGATAAGCCTTACACATCGTAAAAAGATATCTATATATAACTCTAAAAATGTCCATTAAAAATAATGCACTAATCTAGGGAACTGCAACATCCGAGGTCATTCTTTGATATAAAACGTCTACTGCATCCGTAACACTACATCGAGCACCCGCTTAATACGAGACTAAAAGCATTTTTTCCACGCCTAGCCAAACGTGGTTATTCCATATATGCTTTGCAGAAATAACGAAAACTAACATTAAAAAGTCTACACTCACCGACTCCAAGATCGATTTCCGCCGCCATCTCCTTCCCAGTTTCTGACTATGCCCTGTACATCGCTTGTACAGAAATGAAACAGCATGGAAAGATTTGATTAACATTACGCCCGTTTGTAAACGGTAATTAGGGTCCAGTTGACTGGGGCGGGCGACACGGGACAGCCAGCAAAACCGGGCCTTCCGCTCCCCATGCGTGAACCTCGGATTACTTAGTGGCCCCCCGCAGCCAGGCACTACATACACAATTATCAGCTTGCATGCATGTGTATATATTTAATGCCTGCTGTTTTGCCACGGTGATCCGCCTGACCGTCGTAGGTTGGGATCGACTTGTGTTGTTTCCGAGCATCTCTGTAGTCGAGAGGATAATTAAAAAAAAATAAAAAAAAAATTAGTCCGATTAAAAAGCAGCGCGCTAAAAATTAAGTCCGTTTATGGGGGGGGGGGGGGGCAACCTGAAAAAGTGAAAATTTTAGGTTCTTCGATTCGCTTCAAATTTGCACACAATGTAACACCAGGGAAGGCGCATCGCAGATGTAACAAACTGGAACCAATGCATTTGCCAAATTTTTACTAGAGGCTCCCAAAAATTCAATTTTACGTGTAAATCATAGGCGCAAAAAAGTTTTTGTGGTTGCAAAGCGTCCCTTTACTCGAAATTTTTGTTAACATGACTGACAAAGCTGATTTTTACATGATTCGACAGCCTGACGTCATATCTCAACCTCTATGATCCATTTTTAAAAATTTTTGCCCATGGCCTGAGCAATGACGCCAAATGTAAATTTTGGCGTCACTCAAATTTGGCGGGCCCAAAAAACGGAAATTTATTCACATTTCGCCGTCGACTCTTGATTTGAAAATACATATCAAAAATCCGGATCATACGATTTCGCGCTTATATATGGGCTACTACTATGCCAAGTTTCAGCCTGATTGGCTTGATGTGGTTTGTGCTAGAAATGCCCAAGTAAGGGCTACTTTTGGGCTTTCTGGCGTACTTTTGCCTATGTAAATACACTAACAAACGCACTGAACCAAAAGTCCACTTTCAAGCTTAATTGTTCTTATCTGAAGTAGAGGTGTCTTGGGGGAGTAACTTATGTGAAAATAAGCAAAATTGGAGAACTTTGATTTTTGACCTGGGTAGCCGCCCCCTTAATCCGGAGGTTTTGGAATGGCATTTTTCAGCACAATTTTTAAACCGTTTAGTCCGATTATAACTAACCCTTTAATCCGGTAAAGGAATAGGTCCTTAGACACATAGGGGTTGAAAAATAGTTTATACCGTCGACAACCTTTGAAAATTAACTCATAGAGACGGCAACTTAAAGACAATTAATGACTTACCAATAATCCAGAACACAGTAGAGCCAGCCCCCGCCATATAAAACAGGGGAAACGACACTACCGCCACCAGAACGTATTGCATGCCACCGTGGATTTCTCGTCCTGCAAAGCAAATTTGTGACGAGTTAGTGTGCATGTGTGAAAATTTAATAATAAAGGGCTAGGGCTTGATGGAAACATCAAGTTTAGCCAATAAAACTGCTAAGTGATGACAACAAATGGCCCGAAATTAATTAAAAATGTCGACCTTTACTGATGGAGGGGTGCACTTTTGTTCTGGGAAGGGTGGGGGGAATCTACATTAGGGATGCACTACAGCAATTCAGTTTGTGGGAGGGGGATGCCGTTTAGATTTGACTAAGGGTTTGTTTGTACCATAAATCAGCCCGAAAATTTCGACTATCACCGCCAAGCTCCAACTCCAACCATCAAATTTTTAGTGGGAGAGGCGCCCATTCCATTTCGACTGGAGCTGCCATTTTGGTCGCTATCCCATAGCCCAAAATTGTTTCTAAATTACCAATTTTTAGCTGTATCGATGTGGCTTTGGTAGGGATTTTGTCTTTTTTGTTAAAGTCAGCTAGTATTATTAGTGTAGGTAACGTACGTATCAAAAAGTAACGTTTGACGTGTAACAACCATTTTTCGCCAAAATGCACTTTATATTGTCCAAACCTCAATAATTCACTTATATATCTGTATTACAATATAATATCTGTAAATCTGGAGGTAATTAAATTAAAACCTGCAATCCTGAGTGGACCACTGTTTCTCTTCATTTTAATGTAGTACAGCAGTCCAAATGAACACGCCAGGGCCACCAATAGCAGAGGCGACGTTAATCTACATACAAAGAAAAATATATTATAGTAATTTTGCTAATTGGTGATAGTTATCAATCCCACCGCAAAGCGTGATGACGATTTTTTCTGTGCTCATATACAGCCTAGGCGGATTTACTTACTCTATAGTACCCCGGGGTGGAGTGGGACAGTGTTTTGTGGGGTAGGGACACCCCCACCTAAAAAGTTTCAGAAACAATGCCGACACATGCAACTTTGAGCGTAACAAATACACCATATATGCTATATAAACAATGTATTACAATGATATTATGCAAATAAGGATTGTGCCAGTATGTTGTCGAATATACCCCCTTCGTGTTATCAACTTTTTGCGTCTTGCAAACCTTTTTCACATCTTGCAAACGTTTGATTTATTTTTCATGCAAAATGAATCGAAGGATAAGTCTACTATAGAAACATGCACAGTAAGCACCGGCAAAAAGCTGTAACCGGCTGCTTTTCTGGGGGATCATAACATACCATGACTTTCAGTGACCTGTGACCTCACTTGGATGAGGTAGAGTCTGTCCCCTTTCACCCCGGCTGTCCCAGGTTCTTGGGCTGCTTTTGGAGTGAAGTGGGACAGCTTTTAAATTGCTTGTAAACTCACAGAGTTTGTAAAAACCGTTTAAAAATGAAGGCTTGCGCTGCATGAAGCCGCAGCACAGTACGGCGTGTCAGAATCTACAGTCTAGAAACCAAAAAAATTTAAAAAGCCAAGACATGGTGCTGGCAATCACGTCCTTAATCACGGTTGAACTTGCGGTGTGTGGGTCAGAATCATTTCTCATAATGAAATAAATGAGTAATTGAGTAGAGAAGCGCTTAGACAGGAAGTCTAGCAATTTTTCACTCGACTCTGCGGCAAAAACTCAGAACTTAAAAAATAATAGTAGTGAAATATTAATAATAATTAATAATAATATAGTGAAATTTGTATGAAAACATTGGTGATTTTTTCGCACTGCTGCCTGAATCGTAGGGCTTTTGCCTTTTACACATTCTATGGTTAAAGTTGCTGTTTAGTGTTCCGGCATGAAATTATGTCTGCTATGCAAAAAAGCGCATTTTCAAAGCGCCGAAAATTTGTGCCCACCGCCACCCCTTTTTAACACAAAAAAAGTGTCAAAGGAGTGCTTACAAAACGTTATTCTCTACCCTCAAAACCTCCATCCTACTCACGCATGTACATATGCAATATATACGTAACTTAAAATATATATACGTAACATAAAATCCAAACAGAAATTAAAAAAGCAGAAAAACATTACACCTACATGCAATAAACGGTCAACACCAGAAACACACAAAGATAATTTGACTGGAAATGGTTGAGATTTGCCACAATTCGTCTTGTGGCGTTGGCAGGACCCTGTGGCACCGAAAACTTGTCTGTTTTGAAAAACTCCCCGACCCAGGGACGCATGCCTTGTCGGTGCTTTGACAGCCATTCTCTGGCCACAGTCGCCCGGGCAGGCAAGAAACCTTTGCTGCCAGAGTGTAACGAGGCGAACGGATCCTGTGCGCCTGGACTGCTGAAAATAATAACAAAGATCGCGAAAGCCCCTATATTAATTTTCCATCAGTTCGGTCGAGTTTTCTAATGATGATTAATTTGATTATTTATTATATATGTAAATAAAAAATATAACGGCCGAATGTCGAATCATTGTTTGTGTAAAATAGGATGTGTGTAGACAATCCCAACTCACTCAACACAGTTGAAAATGACACAGATGTATAGCCAGTCGGGAAAAAAAAACCCACTTTGGAAACTTTCGGTCATATCCCAAGTAATACACAAAATTGAAAGTTTCTTTTTATTTTCTTATCAAGCCTTACCCTACGCCGTAAAATGCAGCATAAAACGTTTTGGTATCATTTACATCATGGCAGAAATTTTGACCTAAAGTCATGGGAAAAAAAACCCAATTCGGGAAAAAAAACCCACGTCGGGAAAAAAAAGCCAATTTCATCGATCAATAAAAAACGTCATGGGCATGCCACCGACGATGTTGAGCATGCATCTGATAGAGTACCACCTCCTCTTTCGAACGCACACCCCAACACGTTCGTACCTCTACCGGTTGGCCTACAGCAAGCCATCAAAGTTGGCCCCAAAATTCACATGGGGTCATTTAGTGAAATTTTTTCAAAAATCAAATTTTACTGATATTGCACGCAGAGTCGCGTAATCGCTATAACAGTGCTATACAGCCGTTTTCGACCGATTTTAACAAGGTTTCATTCAAAAAACAAGCATTTTAATAGATTTAGCATGTAAAATGTACTGAGTCAAGGGGTACTGTGGATAGTAGTAGGGATGGAAGTCTCGGGTTTTTTTCCGAGACCGAGACCGAGACCGAGACCACGAAACCGAGACTACCGAGACCGAGACCACCAAAACCGAGACTTTGGGTCATTTTTTTGCCATTTTTTTACCTACTGATTTGATGAATTTTTACAAGTTTTTAGGTAAATTTGCAAGACCATGGTCAGACACCTTATGTATATATAACTAACAGCTACATCACGACAATTTTAGTTACATTCCTGGTTCTTTCTTCTTTTAGTGTGGGACCATGTGTTCTTGAATATTGTGACATTTTGACCTTTCCCAGACAGACACAATTTGTCCTTGTTCTCGCCAGAAAATAGCATTTTTTGACACTGTTTGGCTCGAATTTATTTAAAAATCGCTCCGATTGTATAGGAATTACCAATCATCTGCTAAAATACACCCAAGATAGAAAGGTTTTTGGCTTGAAATTAGACCTGCACGCCGTGACGCTCTTTTATTCTTTGCCTCCGGCGTTACCCCCCTTTGAGTGGGCCCACTCAATCCCCTGGGACTGAATTTTAGTTGAGAGTAGAGTCTTCCCTTTTCATCTGATCTCCCGAACTACATGTGTCACCGCCTGGCTCTGAGTAGTGCGTTAGTTGTATATATATATACTTTCACAGATTGTTTTTTTTATTTTTGGTACTAATTTTAATTGGTTACAGTTAACTAGGTGAAGCCACCAATTGGCATAAAAAAGTTAACCAGCCAAACACGAATACTGAAGAATAAAATCAATCAGACAGACTACAAAGATAGTATGAAGTAACAAACCTAATCACAAACATACATTTTTGTTTGTGTACTGTGTTTACTGCTAAACTAAACAACCACGGTAAAGTTGTTTTCGGAAAAAATTGACAGAATCTGACTGTTTGGTCTGAAATTTTGGTGAAAAGAAAACTTCCGAAAAAATTTTCCTGCCAAAAATATAAACCAAATGGGGGACCACAGGAAAATTTTTCAGAGATTTGAAAAACCGAGACCGGGTACAAACCGAGACTTATCGACTACCGAGACCGAGACCGAGACCGAGACTGGGATAGTCTCGGGTTTTGACCGAGACCGAGACCGAGACCAAGACCGAGACTTCCATCCCTCATAGTAGGCACTAAAAATCCATCATTGTGTCATAATATGACGTTAAAAAGCATTGATTCTTGTTTGAAACATCTAATCCCGTCATTTTGGGCTATTTACGGCAAAATTTTGCAAAAAATGAGGGTATTCAAATTTTGAAACATTACCCGAACAGGTTTCGTTCCTCGCCAGAATTGCGGGTTTGTTAGTAATTTCTCATCATATGGGCACCCAACAAGACCGGTTTTGTGTTTCTATCACGTTTATTCATCGAATTACACAACTTGAAAAATTGGGTTTTTTTCCCCGACGTGGGTTTTTTTCCCATGAAGTTGAGCCACTGTGGCTCAGCTGTGGTTCAGTGTGGCACTCAACATTTTTGCTTAATTTGTAGCCCTATAGGTGGCCTCCGTGGGATTTTAACAGATTTGGATAACTTTGTTTAGATGAGGAGTACCGATGGTTCAAAGTTGGCCAAATTTTTCAAGCTTCGTAGGTGAAAACAGTCAAAATTTCGATTCCTCATAAAAATTGTAAACATGATCAGAATCAGTTCTAAACTCGTGTATGGAGTTGTTTAGAGGGTGTTTTATTGCACACAAAAATTGGTACCAATTGAACCACCCTAAGCTCAGAAACTGGGGTGGGTTTTTTTTTCCCGACAAACGGGGTGGGTTTTTTTCCCGATTGGCTATAATATACTACATAGACTGAGAAAAAATATGCTGTAGTAGAACAGCTCCTTCGGTACAGTACATTTACCGGCTGGGATTAATTAACAAAGCTTGTTTTAAAGCATATTACAAAGCCTCTGCGTCGGTTTTGAACTGCTATCAAACTCGATTTTTGCACCAATGATTATTCCAACTGTGGGACGAAAGCAATTTTAAAATACTTAGATGTAGCGGGGCTTGGCACAAGCACGAAATTTTTCAATTTAAACAGAACAGTTCCCACGTGTCCATGCGGATAATGAAATAACTAACAATAATTAATAATAGATATTGAAAAACTCACCCTTCATTTCCTTTTTCATCGTTCATTGTTAAATTCACAGAAGTTTCTTTGTTATCCGCACTTCCATCACCAATTTTATTCCAAAAATTATCGAGCAGAGACATCACGCCCACAATTCACTTCGTTAAGCTGAGCTCTATACAAAAAATATAAGACGATGCTAAAATTTTATTATCCCAATATTACTACCTAATTTCAGAGGCAGTATCCATGAAAGTTGGGATAAATAGCTAGACCTCTAGAAGCTTAGCTTTAGCTTAGCGTAACTACTTTTAGATATCAAGTGCAGTTGGGGGGATAATAGGGACCTATTACCTAATATATATATTTTTGCAATAGAGCACCTTAAGGCTTAAGGGAAGCCACAGCACAGGAAAACTTTTTCCAGAAAAAACCCAGAAAAAAACCCAGAAAAAACCTAGAAAAAACCCAGAAAAAACCCAGAAAAAACCTAGAAAAAAAACAGAAAACCCAGAAAAAAAACCCAGAAAAACACCAGAAAAAACCTAGAAAAAACCCAGCAAAAACCCAGAAAAAACCTAGAAAAAACCCAGAAAATACCCAGAAAAAACTAGAAAAAACCCAGAAAATACCCAGAAAAAACGTAGAAAATACCAAGAAAAAACCCAGAAACTGAAAAAAACCCAGAAAAAATCCAGAAAATAAAACCGAGAAAAAACCCGGAAAAATTCCAGAAAAACCCAAAAAAACCCAGAAAATTATTTTTCTGGGTTTTTTCTAAATTAGGAAAAACCCGGAAAAAACACAGAAAAAAACCAGAAACCATTTTGGTTTCTGGGTTTTTTCTGGGATTTTTCTGGGTTTTTTCTGGGAAAAGTTATCCTGTGCAGGAAAACCAATGAATCTAATTTTTTTGTAAATTTTTTCGTATTACAGATTTTTCAGATGTTGTTTACCCTTTCCATTCAGAGACATTTTACAGAATTTCAGAGTCTCTGAATTATGGGTGAAATTATCTGAATTTTCCCTGAATTTCTCTGAAATTTATCTGAAATCCTCCGAAAGGCTGTAAAATGTCTCTGAATGGAAAGGGTAAACAGATCAGAAAAAACTGGAACCGAAAAAATTTTACAGAAAATCCTGAATTCAGGTTCCTGGTTTTCCTGTGAGTATATATTTTTTGTAATGGAACCCCTATGCCCTATCCACAAATTTGGATTTTTTTGTATGACCCCTTGAAAACTACATTTTCAATGTTTTTGAAAGTGAACATAGGCCAAATTTTGAAGCAAAAAATGGCTATAGTCCTTGTTTTTGGATAGTTTTACGTGCGCTATGATGTTTTAAGGGGGTAGTGTCGCGAAACCAGTTTTGCTCATAGGCTGTGAAAATAGAACTTTTTGTTTTGAAGTAGTACATGCAATGAGAAGCTAGTCCAACGCTGTATGGTATCAAATAATTACTGCCAGACATAACACTATCAATATTGACAAATATCTTGGACCAATCGTCATTAATAAGCCAGACATCACACAATAGGGACATAAAAGTTCGAAAAATCAAGCCAGATATCAGATTGGCCAGCTTGTGAAGTACACATCATGTGTGGACGCACAATTTTTTGCGACAAATAAGAAAAAAGAAAATTAAAGGTTCGTTTTTCTTCTGAGTTGAAAATAAGCGTCTAGATTTTCCACAATTTATCATTATTGCTGTTACTATTTTACAGTTTAAGTACACCTTCACAGTTCAAACTAGTATTACTCAACAGCCGCTACAGTAATCTGCACTAAATTTTGTGTGCATAAACTACAACATATGTGCTATTAGTCTGTGTAAAAAACGAAACAGAAAAATTGATAAATGTGACTAAAAAATGGAATGTGAATAGGTTTTTTTTTCGTCATTTTTCCGACTTTGAGGCATTATTGCAAACTATATGCTGCACCAATTTTGCTGAAACTTGGCACAATAATTTGCCTTTTGGTATATTTTTAAAATATAGAAAGAACAATTTCTAACATTTTACTGAACAAGTTTTACAGTATCGCAAAATCGACTGCTTTCGCGACACTACCCCCTTAAGGCATTATCTAGGGGTGCAATTCTGAAGAATAGGGGTGAAATTTTATTTTAGGGTGGCGCTCCTGAAATGTGACTTTTCAAAAAACGGCAGTTTGGGGCCAATTTTAGATACACAGTGGCAAGCTAATACAAATACAAGCTAATACAAGTTAATACAAATTTGCATTCACTGTGGACCAAAAACGTGGAATTTCGGCTTGCGATTTCTCTTCGCAAGTACAGGGGGGTGTAAGGGGAGTGGGTAAAACCCAGCCATCCTGCCAGCCCCGGCCCCACACCCCAGCCACCCTTGGGTAAAACACAGCCACCCCATTTATGTCTTGATTAAAGAGACATAAAGGTGCAATTTATTGGTGAATCACAGGAAAAACTATGAGAGAATTATTCGCAGAATAAAATTAGTAAAAAAGAAAAAGTAGCAAATTGCATAAAAAATAGAAAAACAGTCGAAATTTGAAATATATTTTCAAACCAGTCCAAAAATATTCAATTATTCAATCGAACAGATGCCCATCGAATTTACACTACTGCGCGTAAAAAAGTTCCTTGTTCGTCGGCGTACGACGAGCTTCGTCGTTCGCGAAAAGTGACGAACGGTGGCCGGAAAGTGACGAACAAAAAATTTTTAATTTTTCTTTTTTTTACATTCAGAAAGTGTTTTGGAGCATTTTTGAAAAATTTTTTGTTCGTCACTTTCCGGCTACCGTTCGTCACTTTTCGCGAACGACGAAGCTCGTCGTACGCCGACGAACAGGGAACTTTTTTTTGCACAGTACTGTAGAAATTTGACAGTCAAAATTGAAATTTTGTCTGAACTTTAACCTTCAATTTCTCAGCCCACAGACGTGCTAGTAACTCCGCAATACCTGGAAACGCTTTATCTGAATGCGTAGATTTCAAAAACAGCAAAATCTTGCGAAAAAATTTACTATTAAGGAAGTTACAGTTGTTCTTGCGAAAAAATTTACTATTAAGGAAGTTACAGTTGTTTTAGTGCAGCCCGTTTTTCGCTTGTTAACAGAAAAGTTTCTAAGTCTAATTCTCCGGCCAAGGCTGAGCGCAAGGCAAATTTAGTTTAAAGTTGAAATTTCTTGCCTACACTACTGCTCGTAAAAAAGCTCCTTGTTCGTCGGCGTACGACGAGCTTCGTCGTTCGCGAAAAGTGACGAACGGTGGCCGGAAAGCGACGAACAAAAAATTTTTAATTTTTCTTTTTTTTACATTCAGAAAGTGTTTTGGAGCATTTTTGAAAAATTTTTTGTTCGTCACTTTCCGGCTACCGTTCGTCACTTTTCGCGAACGACGAAGCTCGTCGTACGCCGACGAACAGGGAACTTTTTTTTTGCACAGTACTGCTACTGCGCGTAAAAAAGTTCCTTGTTCGTCGGCGTACGACGAGCTTCGTCGTTCGCGAAAAGTGACGAACGGTGGCCGGAAAGTGACGAACAAAAAATTTTTAATTTTTTAATTTTTTACATTCAGAATGTGTTTTGGAGCATTTTTGAAAAATTTTTTGTTCGTCACTTTTCGGCCACCGTTCGTCACTTTTCGCGAACGACGAAGCTCGTCGTACGCCGACGAACAGGGAACTTTTTTTTGCACAGTACTGTATGTAGTGATTTGCAAGACGTGTATGCTTTTGAAATTTGAAACCAAACTGAAAGGCCTAAAAATATTAAATAATTTTTTAAAGCAACAGAAACGTTTGAAAAACAGCAACAAAAGCAGGAAAAATAAACATTTGGAAGAAATAAAATATAAAGCAGGCTGCAGTGAATTTTTCAATCTTCACTTTCTCTTTTCAGAATTTCAGATTTGATGTTTTCAAGCTTAAAAGTCTCAGTCGAAAGTCTTTACAAGACCCTATTTTGATTTATTTTTTTCAGCTGTATATATTTTTAATTAAAATTTATTTTTGTATTGAGTCTCGACTGTTTTTTCGACTTTCCCCCTCTGCTAATTTTCTGTGAATCATATAATTCAATTATAGTTTTTCCCGTGATCACCAATAAATTGCACATTTATGGGGTGGCTGGTGGGGTGGCTGTGTTTTACCCAATGGTGGCTGGGGCTGGGGCTGGGGCAGGGGCTGGCAGGGTGGCTGGGTTTTACCCACTCCCCAAGTAAGTAGCTGTTGTACAATCAATAGCTCATCTTGCTCGCCTCAACGTGATCGAGCGGTCGCAAAGTCATTTTTGATGAATATGATTGATATATCGAAAAACCCTAAAATCATGATTGATATATCGAAAAACCCTAAAATCGTGATTTTTGAAAAACATAAATTTGGCTAAATTTTTTAGATACTATCGATTTGCCAAAAATCAAATTTTGCGACCGCTCGAAGATGACAGTGTGCATTTATGTGCCAAATGTTAACTTTTTTCGTTGAGCCAATTTTTTAAAATTGCAAGCCGAAAATTTGCGTTTGTATTCACACGCACTATATTTCTGTCTCATGCAGAAAGTATTGCGTTAGTTCACAAAAAAATTATACCACAGTCAATAAAACATCAAAAAATTTTAATTACGTTTCAGTAAAATACAACTGCTAGTGTTTTTCAGCCTTTCAAATTCATTACATACGTGTAAATGCACTGGCTTGTGAAGGCATTTCCATGAAAATCTATTTTTCTTGACGAAATTTGCCCAAAATGTTCAAAACTTTTTTTATGTGATATGTACATCAAATTGAAGGAAATTCACTTCTGATCAACTTTTGTTCTTACGATGCATGTTTATTTTTGCGCGTTTTCAAAATAATGGCCAAAGCCCAAAACCCACATTTCAGACTGCCACCTTAACTGTCATTGCCGAAAAACATCATTTTATACGTTGTTGAGTGCGCTGAGTTGTTTTTAGCACTTTTTTGAAGCGAAAAAACGTTGATTTATAGCTTTTCGAAAAAAAATCAAATTTTGTCGAAAATCATAATTTTTCATTATATTGGGGCCATATGTAACGGGGTCAAAATTTGGGGGGGGCCTCTCCGGTTGGTGAAAAATTTTGTCATACATGTACATGTATGATTGGGGTTAATTGTCATCAGAAAGTTATCACCAATACAGTCTTACGTAGTCTCTGTCTGGAGTTTGATAAGCGTAAAGTAACACATAATAATATATTTAATAGGGATGTCGAGGATGTCACTTTCTTGACATCCGCGGATGCAGATGCAGATCTTTTTAGAATACGTTCTAGACAAGTTATGAGATGAATTTTTCACCAACTATATAAAAGTTATATAAAAGTGCATATATATTTACATAGTTTTGCTCATAGGCTGCAAAATGAGAACTTTTTGCTTCGAAACTGTACGTTCACAAAGAAACTAGTGAAATGCCATATGGTGTCAAGTAAATACTGCCAGACACTAGGGCCCGTATTCAGATACTAACACTAACGCTTAAACTTAGTGTTTATACTTAGTGTTAGTGCTTATAAGCGTTAAGTGTTATTCAAAAACTTAAACGTCTAACATGCTAAACATACTTAAGCGCTTAGCGCTTAGCAAACGCTTAGCGTTAGTAACACTTAGTATGTGAATACTTTGAGCTCTCCTTCCTGCAAGGCTCATCACGTGTGAGTGTGCGTGTGCGTTTTCAAAAATACTCAAATTTAGCCTTAGATTAGGATTTAGGCTTAGGCTTAGGCTCAGGCTTATTCCCAGTGTTATTATGGGGCTTAGTTTGGGATTAGGCTGAGGTTTAGGCTTAGTTTTATAGTTTTCAAATTTACATGTTTATGTGATGAGCCTTGCAGGAAGGAAAGGCACGTTGTGAATACGGGCCTAGACGTCGACTACCAATCACCATTTGTGAGCCAGACATCATACAATAGAGACATAAAAGTCAAAAAATCAAGCCAGATATCAGATTGGCCAGCTTGTGAAGTACATGTAATGTTTTGACGCACAATTTGCCACAAATAAGAAAAGGTTCGTTTTTCTTTGATTTCAAAGTGTCTAAATTTTTTACAATTTATCATTATTGCTGTGATTACTTTGCAGGTTACGTACAGTTTCACAGTTCAAACAGGCATTACTCCACAACCACTCAAGCAATTTGCACTAAATTTTGTGTGCAAAAACTACAGCATATTTGCTTTAACTTTATGTAAAGAATTTAAACAAAAAATTTTTAATTGTGACGAAATTATCGAATGTGAATAAATTTTTGAAACGTCATTTTTCCGACTTTGCGATTTCACTGCTAACTGTATGCTGCATCAATTTTGCTGAAACTTGGCAAAAATATTTGCCTTAAACCATATTTTTAGAATATATAAAGAACAATGACCTATCTTTCACTGAAAAGGTTTTATAGTCGCGCAAAATCGACTGCTTTCGCGACACTACCCCCTTAAAAGGGACGACAGCTATTATGTACAATAATACATATTTTACATATTTTACGTACAATAGACAAGACAGACTTCTGAAACAGGTTTGGTAAAAAACGTCTACTACTGTTCGCATAGACCACACACAATAGCAAGATATATAACAAAAATCGGGGTACCGGGTAATGCTTCTGAAATAGGTTAGGGCATTATACAGCGCCCTACTGCCATTTGCATTACCGCACACAAACAATTATCACACTTTATATATACAATTCCGTGGTTCGAAGAAAAAAATATAGGTTGCAGTATAGTACCCAGTGGACATAACGAATTCTACAAATTTCTGAGCGCCTGTCTTTTTAGAAAAGCGTGAAGGTTTGAGCGGTAAGCGTGCAGTTTCCGTTTGAATAGTGCGAGAGTTGGTGCTGTAACGATATCTCGTGGCAGGTAGTTCCAAATGTTCACTGTGCGAAAAGTGTATGTGTTTAATATCGTGCTGGAGTGGGTGAAACGTGGGTACATAAAACTTACGCAAATGCCCTCTGGTTCCAATTTGTGGTGCCGGAATAAAAAGATCAACAAACTTTAAACAAACCAAGTTATTTATTACTTTAAAGGTGAGGATTAAGTCTCTCATTAAAAGGTCTAAGCTTCAGTGGATCTAGCGATGATTTTTGAAGACGCAATTTGTATGGGACATGTCATAAACCCTTGAGTGTTTTGTGAACTTTCGTTGCACATTTTCTATCTTCTCAATATCCTTTAAATATAGCGGAGACCAAAATTCCGAGTTATACTGAAATATCTCGGCTGCTAAAAGTACGATAGACAAGACCTACCTTCGAAGATCTAAAAATTTGACTCGTGATTTTAAAAATTGGACTCATGATTTAAAAGTTGGACTCGTGATTTAGACTATTTTGCAAAACGCTTATCACATATTACCACTTATTGCATATTATTAATTGTTGTCAAGCCACTTTGCTACACAACTATGAAAGTAATTTAGCTAAAAATTAGTTACTTAAAAAGTTCTTTAAATATGCTAATTCTCGCATTAAAGGTAAAGTTGATATTATCCCTTTTATTAACATAAATGATGGTTCA
The DNA here is from genome assembly GCA_030248245.1 of Trissonchulus sp. WLG1_4. Classification (NCBI taxonomy): domain Eukaryota; kingdom Metazoa; phylum Nematoda; class Enoplea; order Enoplida; family Ironidae; genus Trissonchulus; species Trissonchulus sp. WLG1_4. The sequence goes on along the minus strand of JASANF010012705.1, from coordinate 489 downwards.
TTTGTTACTAATTTGCGTTTAAAAAGTGAAATGCTTAACTCCTTTTTTAGCTCTGTTTTTACTGTGGATGATGGCTTTACTCCTGTTTTCCCACAACTTCTTCAAAAAACCATTCTGTTTTCAACTGTGATATTTCTCCTGTCGCAATTTTTGATTACGTAATTTTCCCAAAAGTATGGTAGCCGGCCTTGACTCAATTCCTGCTATTTTTGTTAAAGCGTTTGCAGCTGAATTGGCAGAGCCGTTGTCAATTATTTATGATTTCAGCTTAAGATTATCTATCATTCCCTTTGTTTGGAAAAGTTCGAACAGTACACCGATCTATAAAAACAAAGGTCCTCACAACTTAGTAGAAAATTAGCATTTGTAATTTTAGAAAACCTTTGGAATTGGAACAAATTATTATTAATTATTTATTAAATTTCTGTGTTCAACACAACATTTTTACTGAAAACAGTGTGGTTTTCTAAAAGGTCGCTCTACCACTAC
>JASANF010012703.1:0-22833 GCA_030248245.1 Trissonchulus sp. WLG1_4 | reverse complement strand
ATGTGTTTACAATAACAAAGGTTCAAGCTAATAATAAAGAGACCTACGCTCAATTGAAAATAATAATTGAAATTAGACAATTTCAATATCAATTACGTTTCAATCATGGCTGTTCACCAACACATGCTACATGCACAAACAGGCATACAGACAAGACTTCTTTCCAGCAACAGACATGCTGTGAAGTCAACCAGCCCAGCATAATTTATATTGAAATTGAAAGTATAGTTTCAATTTCAATTTCAATTAAAATATTTTCAATTTTAATACCATTATCAATTTTTGACCAAATTATTTTCAATTCCAATACCATTATCAATTTTTAGGCTAATTATTTTCAATTTCAATATCAATTAATAATTTAAATTGAAATTGAAAGTGGGTTTCAATGATTAAATGAAATAATTGAAACAACCCTACTTCAGAGCTCGTAACCCTGATTATATAAAAGTTAGTAACATGAGCTTTGGTATAATACTGTAATGTAAATAGGTCTGATTTTGTGCCAAATTTTGAAGAAATACACAGCTTAAATGTTACATCACATCATTTTCAAGTGAAAGAAGACTTTTATTCAGAAAGTCAATTTCATGAAAACAGTTGCAGTTAAATATGCGTTTTAACGTTCCAAAGTAGTGTTCGGATCGGTTCCACTGGAATCGACTAGAAAAGGAACCGGAACCGGAACCAGAACCGAAAGTAGTAGAACCGGAACCGGAACCGCAACCGATGCAATTTCGGAATCGATAGCAGTTTTCTGGTTTCTGTGAAAACAAAATTTTTTGCTCGACAGTGAACGTTAGTTTATATTTTTGATACTCTCCAATGGACTCAATTGAGCCTAAAATTTAAAATTTTTTCCACATTTTTTCTGTAGGCTGCCGTAACACGCCCATGGAACTTTTTGGCTTAGTATTCCGGCTCCGGCCGGCTGGCCGAAAAAAGCCGGCGCCGGCCGGCCGGCTAAAATCAGCCGGCCAGCTGGCCGGTCAAAATCGGCCGGCCGGCCGGCCAGTAAGAAACACCGGCCGGCCAGCCAGATTCAACCGACTAACAAAATTAGGCCGGCTTGACAATCTGGCAGGCTAAGTTTATGCCAAAATGACACTCTGGACTGGTTTTATCCTAAAATTCGGCCGCTTCGGCTCTGTTCCTCGCCGGCCGGCGACCGGCCGGGAACCGGCCGGCGGCTTTCGCGGCCGGTCACAAACACTAATTTGTTTTGGCTATTTTACAGGTGCAAATATTAATTTTTAGTGAATTCGTGGTCTGTAACGTCAATAAACTTCGTAAACTGTCCAGATTTGCTAGCTTCCCGAAACTCGAAGCTCGCCGGCTTGTCGCTTGTGTAATTTTCATTGCCTTGAGATCCAGTATCTTTTTCCATGCGTCTCGGGTAAAAAAATTAGCATTGGTTTTGAACGAAATATGTTAATTTGAGCAGTTTTTGGTTAAAATTGCAGATTAGTGCATTTTCACAGGTCTCAAAAAATTAAAAAGCCATTTTCCGCCCGAATTTTTTTACTGGCTTAAGCTGTTTCTTAAATACAACCAAACAAATTTTTCATCGTGAAGCTTCACTAAAAATTTTGAAAATTATTCGCCGCCCCCGTTCCAAAATTTTATCCTGGATCCGCCACTGAATATATATGTACATTACTAAAAATTAAAAAATCAATCGGTTTGATGTTTCTTCTGGAAACAACCGCACAGCGTTTTACCTTATTTTATCTTGGTGGAAATTTTATTTTCAAAAAATTATATACGGTCCCTAATGTCAAAAATTTTGGTGAATTAGCTTGTGGACCCTCGCTGGCCCATAAATTTTTTTCAGCTCCAACTTCACTTTCAATGCCGCTCATTCGATGCGGCAAACACGAAATTTGTAAAACCAAGTGCCTTCATCATCAATGATATTAGATGTAAAAGCTTTATACCAGCATATGGAGCTTTAAAAGTGAAACAAGTGTGATGACTATTAACACGAAAACTATACACCGCATTGAAAGGAAAAAAATGTGTCTAGTTACTATACTTTAAAAATAGCTAATGGAACCGGAACCGGAACCGGAACCGATTTTGCCGGCTAGAACCGGAACCGGAACCGATTTGAAAATTCGGAACCGATCCGAACACTATTCCAAAGTGATCCTAAGTAAAATATCTAGATACCATTTTTTTAATTTAGCGAAAAACAATTTTAATTTTTGAGAAACAGTTGTTGAAAATTGACTATATGTATATTGAAAAAATAGCCAAAAAATGTCAAAAACACAACTTTTTTTTAACTATTAGTGTAACTGATTATGAAGAGCCTATAATTTTCCCATATTTTCGCCTAAAAGTGCTATATACGTGTACCAACTTTCATAAAGTTAGCTGTTTGTTCGAGCGAATCGCGACAAAAACTGCAAGTTCAAAACTACCACGTTAAGGACTAATTTTTTTTAAAATTTAAATAAGTATAGAGGGCATGTTGGCATGTTGTCATGCTTGTAGCTGCAAATATCACTTCATAACCATGTCTGAGAGTGTCTTTTTTGCTGATAAAATGTTTAAGTTTTATGTGATTTAAGGCCATATTCGCAAATTATATCGCCGCAACATTGCGGAAAAAAAGCCCATAATTAAGAAGCAGCCATTTGAAAAGAACTAACATTTTCTTCAACTTTAAGCAAATTTACGATGTTACGAGTGTTTTCTCCAACTTTAAGTAAATTTGGTATCATAGTTTGGATGTGATCTACAGTCAGTACTCAGTAGTGCCTTCTGATCTGGAAATTTAGCCACTAGCCTTTGCTTTGAAAAGCTTTGGCCCATGAAAGTGGTGAGAGATAGATGATGACCCAATTTTGAAATAAGAAAGAAATGGAGGCGCCGGGAATCGAAGAGTTTACAACAAAAGAGTCTGCCCAAGCAAGAGTGTCAGCCATGACTCTTATGGACTGGGGTGCGATAATCAATGCGCGTTGAATTATAAACAGTGTTGAATAAAAAGACGATGCCCCAAGTTAACAAGAAGAAAGAAATTGAGGCGCCGGGAATTGAACTCGGGCCGCTTGCGTCGACAACAAGAATGCTAACCACTACACGACTGCCCCCAAGTCTCGTGAGTCGTATTTCTCATTTACAGCAAAAGAGACGGTTCGTAGAGCAATGATTTGGACAGGGTTTGATAGATATAGTTTCTCCCAGCCGACATCATGCTGAGAAAAGTACTCAGGCATGCCTTCAAGTAAGTCTGGCAGTCAGTGTCTTGTTGGCAAGTGCCTTTAACAATATACTATGAAACACACGTCAAATTTGCGTCAACAAGCAGCAGTTTTATGCAAAGTTTTTAGTAATTTTCGCTACCAATAATTAGTTCACACTATGTTTGACGCTGCCGTTTCATATTTTTAGAACAGTTGAAAATATTTCACAAAAAAACTATTATTTAGTATGGACAATGGGTGGCTAAAAAACTTAAAACGTTTTATCCTAACACGTAATTGTGTTGCAAATATTAACATTTTTTTGACTGCGAAAAATATCTCACAAAATTCGATTGTAAGCGAGATTAGTATTCATCGACGTCCGGTCGCCGGTAATATTTACCTTTAAAACCCGTCGACTTTGTAATTCAACCCACTTCTGGGAAACAAGGGTTAATACCAATTTAATGCACTTAGCAACTAATAGTCAGACTTCGTTATGTAATCAGTTCTCAGAATTAGTTAGACATACTTGTGACTAGTATTATGGCACTATTCACATTAACTACACTTCTTAGATATACTTCACACTACAAGCCAGATACAGCTATTTGACACATTGCATAAAATATATTGAACGTGTAATCACAAATGAAGATTAATGAAAAGGTAAGTGAATGAATAAAGCGAGGTAAGGGGGTGCTCCCGGTGAACTGTAAAGCCTTACATGACTATTTATTTATTTTGTAAACTGAAAGAAGCTATTTCTGTAAGTATTCGGATGACACAATGGTTCTTTCCACCTTTTAATTTGACTAAATTGGCTATATTTTAAACTATCACATTACAACAGAAAGCATTATTTTGATCTGTTTGAACTTTAAACGTTGAACGTCGTGATGGTATACAGCCGTGATGATATACAGCCGTGATGGTATACAAAAAGTCCAACCAAAGCAGAAGCGCACCTGTGTTTACATAGTCGGTCGTGATGATATACAAAGGCACTTTTGCCTCTTGAGAATTTATTTTCAGTTTGGGCATGATAGTATACAGCCGTGATGGTATACAGCCGTCATGGTATACAAATGCTCAGTTACATAGGTACCTATTAGTAATGATGAGCTCGCAAACTTAACTTAATCAAAGGCTTAACCGCTCGTAAAATTTTTTCTGTCAGTCCGCTTTGTCTTACACAGTGTAGATGACCCCGATATGAACTCCGACCTGTAATATATAATTAAATTTTTGAAGTGTCAATCACAAGGACAATAGTCACTGCCGTGGTGACCGTATATAATATACATTTTGTTAGATAATTGAATTTTGAGTTTAGTTTGGTCTATCTTGGCATACGTACAATTTCAGTTATTTTTATTACGATAATTAAATTTAACTTGTCTTCGTTTTACTAACAGAACAAAACAGAGTAACATAGAATAGAGCGCAGATAACTTTTAAATACTATTGCCTATTATGTGTATACCATGACGGCTGTATACCATCACGGCAGCATATCATGAAGGCTGAAATTCCAGATAAATTTTGTTGTATACTATTCCGACTTTTTTGTATACCATCACGGCTGAAATTGGGGCAAGTGGTAAGTGGTATACCATGACGGCTGTATACCATCACGGCTGTATACTATCACGACGCACCCCCTTTAAACCGTTCCTAATTATGATTAATTTTGATTCTTGTCAATAAGGTAATAAAGGACACAACTACTCACATCAAACAAAATAAATGACATAAGAAAAAAAGCACAACAGTAGTAAACGAAGTCAATGTCTAAATATTAGTAACTTTTGTTACCCGTTTCGTTTCCAGTTTCGATACTTCTGTTTTCATATTAAACATTCTTTGTAATTCCTCTCTGATTAATTCATTCTTTTTTACGTAAATCAGTATGTTGGTTCCAGAATTTAAGTTAATCACCATAAAAGCCAAAGGACCAACAATAATCCTAATACTCATTGAAAGTAGTGGCGTTATTAAGGCGCAAAAACTAGGAATAATGTAGGTACAGCACGACTGTGCAAATCAAAACAATCAATAGAGAGTGAGTGACTTTCATCTGACTTTCATAACCTCTGATAAGTTCTTATCAAAACTAAAACAGTGAAGGCTAAGCATGGCGAAACCGTAAATGATCACACTTAAGACACTCGTAACCATTTTACACGTAAACCAAGCTTGCTGTATAGCAATGGGAGGAATGTGCGGCAAAGCGCACAACATTATAGTTTTATCTGACTGTGGCTTGAAACTTTGCTGATAAACACCAGCTATAAATACACCAGCCCAAATTATATCAACCATAAGAACAAGCAGTAACGAAAACATTATTTTCTTTGTCGTAATCTTGGAGTAAGCCTTGATGTTCATGCATGCAACGCATCGGTCTAGTGAGATAAACAGCAATATAGTTGTAACTGTTGTTTCCCCAGTCACCATGGACAACAATTGTGGCATGAACAAACACATAAGTTTTGAAGTTTTGCGAAACAACGCTCCTGGCCCAAAAGATACCAGAGCAACGATGCGATACAGACCTGTTTCCGCGGATGCGAACCCAAGAATGCAATCCCCTACTGCCAAAGCCACGGGCAATAAAAACTCCTTTTTGTGCAGTTTTTTGTTTCGTTTAACAGCAATCAAGATTAAAAGATTACCAATAATTAAAAATAGACCCTGGAGCACGTACCAGGACCCAAACGCGAAGGACATAATATCAAATTTTAACCACTTCATACTTTTGTTAAAGTTAGCGCTACGGTTTAACGTTGTGTTGGCCATAATACTGACTGAAATTGTCGGAAGAATTTTCACGCCTTTATAGACAAACTCAATCTACTGACTCAACCTTCCCATTCACCCACGCAGCTATTCTTTGTGTACTCTGGAATCTACCCACTAACAATGAGCTATTCTTTTGTACCCTTTTGTAAGTTTGAAGGCGTACAGTTATAGAATAACAATAATCGTGCATAATGCATTACATCAGAAACTTTCTGAACACTGTCTTGTGTTAAAAACTCGACCATAATTGTCTTTGGCTGTAGATATAGGTAACAATAGTTTATAATTCGATAAGTTTATTAAATTATGATCAGCCATTAAACGGAAAGCTTTAGAAACTTAAAAAAAGCTGCCACGGCGCTGCCCTGTTAGGTGTGCAACTTGGAGGATATGTCCTTGGATTAGTGTTGTTTTAGTATATACATTTTAGTTTAGTTTAGATACAGTTATAGTATAGCTCTACAGCTCCCAAATTAGTCTAGTTTTGATACAGCTATAGTATTGCGGCTGAAATCCAAGGCTTGGATCCTGGCTGCTGGCCTGTGAAAGCGGAGTTAAGGGGGTAGTGTCGCGAAAGCAGTTTTGCTCATAGGCTGTGAAAATAGAACTTTTTGTTTTGAAGTAGTACATGCAATGAGCAGCTAGTCCAACGCTGTATGGTATCAAATAATTACTGCCAGACATCACACTATCAATATGGACAAATATCTTGGACCAATCGTCATTAGTAAGCCAGACATCACACAATAGGGACATAAAAGTCCGAAAAATCAAGCCAGATATCAGATTGGCCAGCTTGTGAAGTACACATCATGTGTGGACGCACAATTTTTTGCGACAAATAAGAAAAAAGAAAATTGAAGGTTCGTTTTTCTTCTGATTTGAAAATAAGCGTCTAGATTTTCCACAATTTATCATTATTGCTGTTATTATTTTACAGTTTAAGTACACCTTCACAGTTCAAACTAGTATTACTCCACAGCCGCTACAGCAATCTGCACTAAATTTTGTGTGCATAAACTACAACATATGTGCTATTAGTCTATGTAAAAAACCTAAACCGAAAAATTGATAAATGTGACTAAAAAATGGAATGTGAATAGGTTTTTTTTTCGTCATTTTTCCGACTTTGAGACATTATTGCAAACTATGTGCTGCACCAATTTTGCTGAAGCTTGGCAAAATAATTTGCCTTTTGGTAGATTTTTAAAATATAGAAAGAACAATTTCTAACATTTTACTGAACAAGTTTTACAGTCGCGCAAAATCGACTGCTTTCGCGACACTACCCCCTTAAATAAGTATTGTTTCTCATTTTAAGAGTCAAAATAGAACTGTTTTAACTCCGTACTGACGGAGAGCACTGTATATGTGGTGTTTATAACTATTCTAAAAAGAGAGCATGGGCCGATTGGATTCAAATTGGCCTCCCACCCTCCGCATAGTTGTTTTTGCATCTTGTCTTTGGTGTTGGTTTTTATTTGCTGTGTTTAAATTTGCGTGGGTTACTCAATAAACGGCGGGCCAGGGCACTGCTCAGGAATCTGCCAATGCCCTTCAGAGCGAAGGCTTTCAGTCGAGGCTAGAAATGCCTGGTTTGTACAACAGTGCGCCGTTTTGGTATCATGTGGTTAGTAGCCAAGCCCTCGGGAGTGCGGGCTTGCAGTAGAGGCCAAATGGCTTGATTATGGTTTTAATACATCGGTTGGTTGGATTGGGTTGTGTTGAGTATCGGCACTGCTTTGTGGTTAAGCCCTCAGGAGTGCGGGCTTACAGTCAAGGCAGAGTGCTTGCTTGGTAGTATAATTCCTGGACTGAGCAGTGCCTCTCAATCTGCCCTCTCTCAAATTGTTCTCAGTTGTTGGTTTTAGTGCGTAGTCAGTAGCGGAGTTAATAACTTAAATCATAAAACTAAATGAACTAAAAAGATGGTTTATCAATAGCCAAAACAACTTTATTTTTACATTATTTTTAAAAACGATCACAGAACCTTCCCTCATTCTGCCAACCCTATAGTAATCTAATGAAAAACAGAATTCAACTTTTGATTTAGCGACAAAAACGGTTCAGTTAAGGCCAGTTTACACTACCAAACCTGCACCAAACTTCCACCGAACCAAACCTCCACCAAACTCAAGTTTGGTGAAAGTTTGGTGGAAATTTGGTAGTGTGAATATGCACCAAACCTCCACTAAACCCCACCAAACCTCCACCAATCTGCTGTTGCAGGTTTGGTGGATCACCAAACTTGGTTTGGTGGTTCGACCAAACATCCAATCAGAATGCAGTAAAAAAATAACGTGTCACTCATTATTAGGGCTGACTTGTGTTGTTTATAACATCTTCCCACGTTGTGTAGCCGTTTTTATTATTTTTGTTCCACACAGTTTTATATTCAGTGTGATTATAAATTATTTTATCTGCACAATATAAATAATGTCTGATAATCAGTGGACTAGGTACCTACGCGCACCCTAAACGGATGGATGGATTGATGGAAATCTCGGTTTTTTTCCGAGACCGACACTACGAATCCGAGACCGAAAAAACCGACACTTTGGATAATTATTTTTTGACATTTGTTTACTCATTGATTTGATGAATTCTGACAATTTTTTAGGCGAAATTGTTAGACCATGATCAGACACGCACGTATGTATATTTATAACAACACGACATAGGGATATAGTTTCCTCCTGTGTGAAACCCTATTGAGTAGAATAAAATTTAAACGGCCTCTCCAAAAACGAACGCAATGTTAATGCTTGTGGCCAAAATTTAGTGAAAAATAGTTCAGATATTATAATAACAATACGCCGCTATTTTTGAAGCATATGTGTGAGGAAACAGTCTAGTGATGCAAACAATCTGATTTTTGGCATGAAACAGCACCGAACCAGAGTTACCAAAAGACTGTCACAATGGACTACATATGTGTGGCGAAAAAGACTTAGAACGGGTTAATTGACTTTCTGACTGTTATGCGAGAACTACTAACTTTGACTGATTCTACTAACGATCACTTCACCTTAGGTTCACCCTCAACACGTTACTGACAATACAAAACATACGTTTAGGGTGCGCGTAGGTACTTGCTGATACATAGTAATACTTTCCCAATTTGGTTCTATCCTGTTTATATCGGATCTCAACTCAAACTCAAATAAGCTCGTGGAGTAGCAGAGGTTAGAAATGTTTTTGCGGGGGCTCCACCCTTCGAAAAGGGAACCGAGTAGCTGCAGAAGACTAAACTACAGAGATCCGTTTAGGTCACCTATGGATCCTAGTCCAACCTCGTAGTTAAGCTCAGTACCTCTGTTGGCTAACTCAGTCAAAATGCTTACGATCGCCGAAACGTACGTAAACACAAATACAAGATGAAAACACTAACAGTACTACCTCCACGGCGATCGTGTTTACCTACAATTCTACTGATCTCTCAATGATAGAAACACACCCTTTAATTTTGACTGAGTTCTCGCTAACTTTTAATCAACGTGTGGATTACTCAAAGTTTGCCTCTCCTATAGCTCTAACTAAACTTTCACTCGAGCGACTGGTTACAGGGGATTTAAACTGCTCGGACAAGCTTTTCTGCTCTGCCCGTCGTGATTCGGGAGGGACACCAAAGGCCGGGGATAACTAGGAACTTATACCTTATTTCAGAGGCCTAGCTCAACCCTGACGCCTGCTTTTTCTGGTGTCGGGGGACAACTACGGATCAACTCCCCAATGCTATCTCAACAACAAAACTTTCCCTTTACTTTTTGACTAACGACTCGAACTCTACTCAATACTCAAAACTGTGTATAACCGGTGTAACTTTACGTGAACCTGAAAGAGATAGCACAGTACACCTAACAGACAATCGTAGCTACAATCTACACCCTAAATAACTCGCGTAATAGTCAATGATACTTTCGGACTCAGAAACCGCTAAGGACACGACACAACGGACTGATATGGAACGGACACACGGTAATTAACCTGAAAACAACCTACTCTGGAATCGGCACTCTTCTAGCCTGACCCTGTCTAGGCTAGATCACTCTACGGCTCTGGTCTACTGGTCTCAACTTAATGGCTCAACAGGTCTACTAGCTATTCTACTACTGATCTGTCCTATAGGGTCAGCCTAGGAACTACTACTATAATGCTAAGGACAGTGGGGGGAGTAACTAACAGGATTAGTCCTGGCTGGTTGGCTGGAGCTGGCTGATGGACTGACGGCGGCCGGGGCTGGATGGGCAGGAACTGACGGACCGGAGGAGCAGCGGGGAGCGACGGCTCGGGCAGCGGGCTGGACGGGAGCGACGGGCACTGGCACTGGACCGGACGGGGAGACGACCCCGGCGCGGGACTCGGGGGCTCGACCTTGACGTCGGACTGCGGGAGCGACACGGCGGGGCAGGAACTGGGCGAGAGTCGGCCTGGACGCGCCGAGTGGAACTGGACGCGGGAGGGCGTGGCGACCACGGGAGCGACAGCGGAACGCACGGGGGAGCCGGGGCCGGAATAGGCTGAACCGGACACGAGCGAGCGGGGAGACGCGACACGGGGGCACGGGCGCTGGCTAGCGCACGACACGGGCACAAGGAGCGCGAGGGCAGGGGGGGGGGCTCGGACGCGGCGGATGCGTACGAGCGGCGGCAGGAGCGCTGAATGGCGCTGTGGCAAAATAGGTGGCCCAATGGCCTCTAAAAGGGAAATGCGCTTAGTGCGCGGGCACACCTCGGCAAATATAATTATCGGGCGAAATTAATTCCCTTCAAGGGTCCTTGATTCCTGGTCGCTCCAGGTACTGTCATATATCTTTCTTCGTCGTGGGCGACCAGAGAATTTAATTACCAGCGTTGGAAAAACAGTATTACAGAAATATTACGAAAGGGAGAGAGGGGGAGGGGGGAAATGGGTGAAATTGAGAAATACTAAAAAACGTGACTTCACATTAACTAAACACTTAACCAATTATATACTAAACTTAACTAACCACTAAACATTATGTATAAACTTAGGATGTAATTACTATGTGACAACACTTAAATATTAGACCTCCTTCTGGGCTGCGGACCCAGCCAAAACTACACATTCTCAAACTACCGTAATCCTCTTACTAAACTTGGGGTAAAACTTAACACTTTCTGCTGCTCCTAAAAACATGTTATCAATACTGTACAGAAAATGAGTCCATTAAGCATATTATGAAAAGACGAATCAAACAATACCAAACATAAATAGATTACAATTACTAATTACCAAATTATAACGTAACAAAATTAGGGTCTAAAACTGCTCTTTTCACGCCTACGATTCTACTCAAATTCGACTAAACTTCGCAATCTAACTTCGAATAACTTCTTCTATATTACTCCGAATAACTTCAAACTTTCTGTAATTACTCTCTACTTTGCACTCTACAATTCCATATAATTCATGTTCCACAAGACCAAAAGAATACTTAGTTATTAATCACTAAACTTCGCTTATTACTGCCTTTTTTGCTTTCAGCTAGCTCGCCAATATCTGGGCTAATGCTATGGCTTAGCCCAGATATTGTTTACAAACAACTATCCGGCTAGCTTCTATACTCTCAGGGGGACACAAAAATCACTGCTTAAATCTGGTTAATTACTGATTAATAAAACACGACCCTCAGACAATACGGACAATTATCAATACGGACAATCAATACGAATACAGGGGGCAACATTATTACACGACAAACGGCTTCAATTATTCACAAGGAGCAATAGGAAAAGGGGCGGATACTGGTTAAGGACATTATTACGTATTACTTCTACTTCCTTCTGTGCCAAATTCGTACTACACTTCAGGGGGGGGGGGGAACTTAGAACTTCTATAACTGACGATTAACTGAATCAGGCGCTCTCGTACGGACATAGGGGGGAGATTAGGGGTTTTGGGAAATAAGCAAAACGGGGATTCCGCCTGAGAGTGTGGCCTCATTCTGCGCCACGTCTGATCACTAAACTACGTACTAAACCGAACAAGTAGCTCACTTCTTGCAGCTACAACCAAAACGGGACAAAACCTGTATCAGGGGGCTCGTTAGCCCTGTTTTATTACATATGTAGAAATTTTCACACACTAAGGGCAATAGTACCAGGTTAGGTAGGGCACAAATTTTGTAGTGTGACTGATAAACGTTCTTCTACACTGGGTTGCCGCAAATATGTCTATTCTCGCTCTTAAAAATGTTTTTAAAGGTTGGGGGCAACCATCCACCTGATTAAAAATTTTGGGACAAATATAGAATTTAAATAGTAGAATAGTCGTATAATCATCAAATAATGTCCGCAGAATCAGTGCTACTGCAATCGCTTTGCGAGAGAATGAAATTGAGCATTGACACATGATTCAGTTTTAAATCTGCCGTTGGCGCAATTACCCGCGCTGAAATCTGATTGGCTGTTTGGTGCAAATTTGGTGGAAGTTTGGTACGGCAGGTTTGGTGTGAATTTGGTAGTGAGAATACAAGGTTTGGTGCAAATTTGCACCAAACGTGGAGTTTGGTGGAAGTTTGGTTTGATGGAAGTTTGGTGCGAGTTTGGTAGTATAAACTGGCCTTTATGCAACAGCGTGTGCAATCGTTTTTTCTTAATTTAAAAGCGCTTGTTAGATAAATTATTGTTGAATCATTAAACCGCATGGTCGAAATGTTTCAAGATGCAACTGCTTGCTTACCATGAAAACCGCGCAATAAAATGCAATAAGTATATACCTACATATTCACAGCTTAAATTGAACTTAAAACCTTGCAATTACAGTCGGGCAGTGGCTGCTTTAGTGCAAAGTATAAATACTAATTAATTGTTCTTTTAAATGCATTAACTAATAAAAATCAGAATTCAATAATTAAAATTACCTTTAATTTCAAATAAACACCTATTAAACAGTATATAAGAATAAACTTCAATTTACTTTAATTTTTATAACTCGCTGAGTAGTCACCCTTTTTTTTATGTTTGCCCATAAGGTGGTCGAGCATAGCACAGATTCACCTCTTCCTTGTTTTGAAACCATACCAGGCTACGAGTATGGTTCCAAAACTAGGGTATCCTAACTACATACAGTGTGTGAGAGTAGCATATGCTTTTAAATTAAATTTAGGGCGAAAGTTGGGGCCTCACATACCGATCCCAAAGGGTACAGTTGTGAGTACCCCGGTTGAATATTTTAATTTTAATTTAGTAGTAGGAGCAGCCACTGCAGTAGTTATATCAGCAGTAGTCGTAAAGGCAGCCCTCAGGAGGGTCCCCTCAGGACAAAATGGAAATAGAAATTTTTAGCTTAGCCTTCTTCAGAAATTATCAGCTGGTCGTAATTAGTCAGTTCGTATCTCAGTAGTCACCCTCATAAAGTTTTCTAGCAAGCTCTCCAGTTTTTTACTTTATGATGCAATCCAACGCCCAGCCAGACCCGTCGGATGATGTCTGATGTCATCCGAGAGGCCTCGCTGATGAGATTCGACACGTCGAATGATGTCATCCGACGCGACGGATGCTGCAGTCCGACGCGTCGCATGTTGAAATGGCGTCGGAAAAATCTATTTTCATTTAAAAACGACTGTACTGTCAATTGCAGACAAAAGGCAAACATAAACATAAACACAGAGCTGCAAAAAACTGCTATGATGGTATAAACTCTAGTTTTTTTCTTTTACATTGTGTTCTGTAAAAATTATATAAACCGCAATTTTTTATTTAGATAAGCATTTTACCAGACGAGTATCTAACCTGGCAACAAATGGCGAGTTCTTTTACATTGGGCGGCAACTCGTCGAAATCAAGGAAATCAACAAGCTTTTCCCGTCATTCCACTCCCATGAAATGAGTAGAAAACACCAGACGCCAGCCCTACAACCGTACCACTAAATGGCATGACGTCATATGACTGTGATCAGCTGTAATCAGATAAAGAAACAAATGAAACACCTGAGAATTAAATCAACAAGACATGTAAATGATTCTTTGTGCAAAAACTAGAAAATAAACCATAAATAGTAGCCGAGTATGTAAAAACGCAAAACGTTCAAACTCTTCTTAGTTTTTCCCTCATATTGCAATTGAATTAATTTTGCAGCAAAATACTGTTTGTTTATAATAATATACGCCTGCAAAAAGACAATTAGGATGCCTGAATGATGACCAAACTTGCTAAACAGAGCAGGAAGTGACCTTAGTTACATAGACGTAATTTGTAAAACTTGTGTCAAGACCTGAATGATGACCAAACTGTAAAAAATATGCAAATTTACAAACTACACAGTGTAATATGCTTATTATTTTTATCTTCAAGAGGTCAACTTCAAGAGGCTATGTCTCGAAAACCAAGCCACCTCGGGCAAATCGTCGACCGCACTCATATTACCCTACAATGTTTGCAAATTTCAGCTAAATCGGAGATCATGCATGTATGAGGGGGAGATGGGGGGACCCCCCACAAGATCGAGGACCCGGGGGGGCGGGTCCCCAAACTTTGGGCAAAATTTAGAAAAAAAGGCACTTTTTGGCGAAATTTTTAGAAAATTTTGCAAAATTTAGGGTATTTTTGGTTCTTCTGGGGGGAGGGTTTCCAAAATTTGGCCGGAAAGGCCCACCCAAAATTTTTACCCCGTTACATGTCGGAGATGGTCGATTTTTTACGTGTGTAACAAAAGTCGA
The DNA here is from genome assembly GCA_030248245.1 of Trissonchulus sp. WLG1_4. Classification (NCBI taxonomy): domain Eukaryota; kingdom Metazoa; phylum Nematoda; class Enoplea; order Enoplida; family Ironidae; genus Trissonchulus; species Trissonchulus sp. WLG1_4. The sequence goes on along the minus strand of JASANF010012703.1, from coordinate 8,150 downwards.
TCCTTACAGAACATGCGTCTGAATTAGTCTCAGGGATGTAGTTTAAATAGCCTGTAGTGATCGGCAGGAATCATCATAATAGGAACAATCATGCATGCAACTGACATCAATTGGGTGTACTTGCAATAGCTCTTTCAAATGATTGGTCATATGGCAGTGTCACCTGACCATAGCTTTGTCAATATCGGAGAACTTTTATAAATGTGAAAAATACAATGTAAATAAATGTAAATGTATATAAATAGGTTGATCTTCTCTGAAACGGATTTATTTCCGCCGATGTCTATTCTTCCTATTATAGTTTTCACTGAAAAGTATTGTAGTTTTTGTACTCAAGTCTGATCAAATTTTACCGGACCCCGAGACAAAAAGATTTCATTACGAAAAGAACCAATTGCAGCCAGCATGACTACAGGAATAGTTGCAATATCACGCCACCTGTTTTGTTACAGGGTTCAGCAATTTTCAGTGTTGGTGCAGACTGCATGAAATAGAACTAAAAAAATTTTGCATAAAATGGCTCCTTGTTGTCTCACTGAGTGATTCATATTATACCTTACATACACAATGTGCTCCTGTTTATCCACTATAACTTTCGTTTTTTGACAATTTGCATACATTTTGCCATTCGCTCAGTGTTTTTCAAACACAGGCTTAAACGGTACTCACATCCTAGAAGAGTTTGTTTCGGACCAAATTGTAACTTCCTACAACCCCCTGCTGTTGTGAAGTTTATAATCATGTCTGCCTATTACCATAACACACAGCAAAGCACTTAAACACTGAATTGAATTCAATTTATTGCAGATTTTAATTTAAATATCTGTTGATCATGCATGTTCTTGAATCGATGATTAATTCGGACATCCGTCGGTGCTGGTACCCGTATTGGTCTCAGCCGGCAAATAGCCGCACTGGCAGTATTTGGTTCCATCGGGCCGGGTCACCCCGCAGTTCGCAAGCCCCACTTTCATTCCAGCCTCAGCCTGTCCTTCGCAGTAGCTCTTGCATTCTGTATCTTGCTGACATGTGTCTTTAACCAACTATATTATGACGAAAATGGAAGTTAACTTTTAGCCTATTTTCTGCGTGCTAATAGGATAATAATTTTGATTTTGGAAAAAAACAAGGCCGGTGTTGCATATTTTGTCAGTGCAATGCCCGCTTCCCACTGCAGGTTTAAGGTTTAAAGTTTAAGTTTAAGTTTTAAGGTTTAAGGTTTAAGCTTTAAGGTTTAATTAAGGTTTAACGTTTCATTCACACTACACTGGCAGTTTATGGTTTAACGATTTGAATGCTGTATATTCATTCGCTGGATGCATAAGCTCCGCTTACCCACAGCTCGCAGCTTATTGACAAAATACAGAAGCTCAGCCTACAGCTCGTAACTGATTGAGTGAATTGGAAGCTCCGCCTACAGCTCGTAGCTAATTGCTAAATCCTTAAACGTGAAACCAAAAAGTTGAAATTTTTCAACATCGTTAAACCTTAAACATTTAACCTTAAACCTTTAACCTTAAACCTGCAGTGGGAAGCGGGCATAACTGTTTGCGTTATAATTTAAGCTTAATGAACGTCTTTCCAACTTTAAGCAAAATTGCGATCATAGTTTGGATGTGTTCTACAGTCAGTAGAGCTTTCCGATCTGGGAGTCCAGTAGTTTTTGCAGCCCTATGACGCTAAAAAACCAGTGTTGTTTTTTAGAGGTTCTGACCCATAAAATTTTGCCAGTTTATGGGGGTGATAGCCGATCAGGGGGGGTCTACATGTACATTAGCCAGGGTTACGTTGAAGTCAGCAGCAGCTGATACTTGTAATTTATCGTAATAATAGACCCTTAAAGTGGCCGCGAAAAAATCGCGAGTGGCACTCGCAGACGCAAATTTGTGCCCCTTAATTCTGACCAGGACTGTAAATAGGTAGGTAGGTAGGTAGTGCAACAAGTTTGCAGCTAAATAATTGTTTTCATGCCCGCTTCACACTGCGGTTTAAGGTTTAAGGTTTAAGCTTTAAGGTTTACTGATTGGCTAGATGCAGAAGCTCCGCCTACAAGTCGCAGCTGATTGGCTTAATTCTTCAACCTTAAACCAAAAAGTTGAAATTTTTCAACTGCGTTAAACCTTAAACCTTAAACCTGCAGTGGGAAGCGGGCATCAGTGTGTGAAATACTGGTTACAATTAGCTGATTATGTCCTTAGAGTGGCTATATAAACATTGCACACCAGTGTTAGAATAAACTTACGCTCATCTGCATTCTGCGAGGTACCTAAACACACAAAATACATACACACTGACATCATCATTCTAACAAATAAGTGCAGAGTTTGTCCAGAACAGAAAAAGAAATATAGCGTTTGGAGCAAAATAGAGCAATGTTTTCTGGCTACATACTATCACAGCATACTTTTGGGGTATTTTCAAACCGTAGGTTGGCGTTGCTAAGCCAAGAATCCATACAGTACAGTTTAAGCCATTTGTTGCGAAGTCTAAATATGATCGATAATTGTCATTTCACTGACTCGACGCTTTCAGTTAAACCTGTTATTAAATATTAGATTTAAAGTGAACAGTTATGTAGTGTTTAGCTTCCACCATAGTGAATAAACGTTCGAATCTTTTATACAAGATTTTCAAATCTCACCGCTGAAAAAGTTTTACATGTTTAACAAGGTAACAAAGTTAATTGCACAACAGCGCGTAATAAAAATCAATACTCACTCTGTATATAGCCGCACATGCAGGACTTGGTTCCATCGGGCCGTGTCATTCCGCAGCTTGCGAGTCCGACTTTTGCTCCGGGCTCAGCTTTGCTTGCGCAGTAAGTGTGGCAGTCAGTGTCTTGTTTGCAAGTGCCTTCAACAACAGAAACAAGCTAAACTTGCGGCAAAAGCATTCAGTAAGCATCAAGTTTGCACTTTGTAGTACATTGGTCAGAAGCCATCGTAAACCTGTTGGACTGTTTAATATTTATTTAATTGCTTATACATGTTTCAAAAAAAGCCTGTTGATTGTTGTAAGCCATCAGACTGCAAATATTATAGCTAAGATATAATTTACAGGCACTGAGTTCTGTAGTTAAATTATATCATTTGAAACTCTTATATCATTAAAATAAAAAAATTAAACACTTATTTTGAAATCAAAAGAAAAATGAACCTTCGTTTTTCATTTTTTTTATTTGTAGCAAACAAATGTGCGTCAAAACATTACATGTACTTCACAAGCTGGCCAATCTGATATCTGGCTTGATTTTTTGAACTTTTATGTCTCTATTGTGTGATGTCTGGCTCACAAATGATGATTGGTTAAAAATATTGGTAGATATTGGTAGCCTAGTGTCTGGCAGTATTTATTTGACACCATATGGCATTTCACTAGTTTCTCAGTGAACGTAACAATTTGAAAGCAAAAAGTTCTTATTTTGCAGCCTATGAGCAAAACTGCTTTGGCGACACTACCATATTAATTTATTAAAAATGAAGTCTACATTTAAATTCAAAACCCATAAACTCAGACATACCTTCTTGTCTCTTGACAATATCACCTAAATACAGAAGACAAATACAAATACAAACAAATGAACCTGCTAATAGCAGTTATGCCAACTAGGCATGGGCACGTTTAAACGGTTTGAACTGTTTAAACGCGTTTAAACGTTTAAACGGTTTGTAACCGTTTAAACGTTTACGGATTCAAAAAACGCTGTTTTTGAAACGTTTAACGTTTAATACGTTTAAACGTTTAAACGCGTTTAAACGATTACATGTATAATCGTTTAAACGTTTTATATGCGTTTAAACGCTTAGGTATATACTTGTTTAACCGTTTAAACGTTTAAACATCAAAAAACGTTGACAACCGAAAAACCCGTTTAAACGTTTAAATGCGTTTTCTCATCAATTAAATTAGTAAACACGAGCAATTAAACGTTTACAGGTTTTTGTAAACGTGCCCATGCCTAATGCCAACCGTGTAAATCTCTTTCTTATCTAAAGTCTGACAAAAATAGTTGTACCACTTACCTACTTATTTTTAGTGGCATGACTTCAGCGACTACTTTCTGTATTCTTGATAGCCAAAATCTATTCTTTTCGTGGCGAAATCACATATTTTGTTTTCTCAAGTGGTGCAACTAGGTATTTTTGTCAGACTTTTTAGCACTTCAGACGGGCCATGAACTCAGATATGAAGTAATCGTATTGAACGAAATACCTAGAACAGCACCTGTTAATAGTTGACCATAATTTTTGTAACAGAAAACAGTCCGACATTTGAACCATGCTATATATGTAGGTATAATTGGCGTGCATAAATTTTTCTACGCAATTATGCAGTAGTGGGTAAGGTCTAATTTAAAAACATAAAACCTGAAAAACTTTTTTTCTTAAAAAATTATGGCTTTTTTTAATTGAAATACGTAGGACTGTGGAAGGTGTTTTAAATTTTTTATTAAAAAGTTGACATTTTTGCGTAAAAAAAGCTGACTACTTTTTTGACGTGGGTCAATGCTGCCGAATGGGATTCAGTTGACATTTTGCACAATAAAAAATAATATATGATAGGTCTGACGTCAAAGCTTTTCAAATTTTTTTTGTAAATTTTTTTAGCCGTTCAAGAAGAGGTTCTTTTTTGAAAAAAAAGATTTTTTGCAATAAAATAAATAATTGAAATAAAAAATCGAAAACCTTTGACATCTAGATGATTAAAAAATCATTCGTTCGACACCAAGATCGTCGAAAACGATTGAGATCATTGTGAATATGAAATTTGACATGGTCACATTAAAGTGCTGAAAAATATTGTAAATAAGTTTTTGTGATTAAAATAGAATTAATGTGGAATTAAAATAAAACTAATTGTATGAGCTTGCTACTAAACACAAAAAAACTAAACACAAAAAACTGCTAAACACAAAAAACAAAAGTCACAAAACACAAAAAAAAACAAAAAAAATGTTTTGCTGAGCGCTACCTTCATGTAAGTCAAAAACTAGTAAATCAGCTAGTAGTACCTAAGCAATGTATCTGCACTAAAATAAGTAATTATTATAATTACAAGTCTAGTACGTCTAGTTCGTCTAAATATGTGAGGTGACATCACTTAGTTTTAAACGACAACGCTCCAAATTTAAATAATGTAATGTAATCATAATATTAAAAAATACCGTTTACGTATGTATGTTTACAACTCACATACAGTGACAATTATACGTTGCGGCAAAGTAGTGTTATTGCGAAGTATGAAGCAATAACGATAAATTATTTTTGCACTGTTAAAAACTAGTCAGAAAAATTGAAAAAGCTACACTGGCCCAGAATCGAACTGGGTACCTCTGGTTCGCCGTAACCACCGGTGCTTCTGAAGACTAACGTTTTAAACATCGTTAAATTGGCAAGTTCCTGCGGTGATTTGATGCAGTTGGTAAAAATATTTTTAAAGTTTTAAAATTTGAACCAATTTTGATTAATCATTATAAGTGTGTTAATAAACATACGGCTAGTCCTTTATTTCAGTACAATTTTCTTTTCTTTTTCTTTAAAATTTCTTTCTTGCAGTTTTCTTTCTTGCAAGAAAATTGGAAATTTCTTCAACTGCATTTTTTCAATTTTTCTAACGGGTCAGGGGGCAGCTGTTGTGTTAAAACAGGCACTGAACGTTATTTGCCTTCAAAGTTGTAAAACAGCTGCTATTAATCGACTTTATTTCGCAGCGGATGTCAATTTGTTTCAAATTTTCTTTCTATCAGTTTTCTTTCGGTATTTCTTTCTTTCAAAATTTTCTTTCTTTTTCTTTCGATTTTTCTTCAACTCAAATACAGGACTAGCTGTAACTTGATCTTTCTATTGGTACACTCAAAACCGAATTATTATATTTATCATTTTGCTTAGGATAGTTTATATCCGATTAATTATCTAAAAAACTAAATAATTGTGCTCTATTCATTCTTCTGCGATTATACGGGACTAATTCGGGCCCAATTTTAGAAAGATTTCAGCGGCCCATTGAGCTCAACGGGTCGTTAAAATTTCTCTGTTGAAAACACTTCGAATTTATAAAGACCTAGTAACATCAAAATGCTCCGTTGAGCTGAACGGCGCCGTTGAAGTCTTCATAAATTTAAATAAAATTTCAACGGTTCCGTTGAGCTCATACTGTACTATATACCGTCAGTAATCAAAGAATAGCAAAGACAATATACTGTGATTTCATTTTTCATTAATAGTCAACATAAATAAATTCACAACTTGGTTTTTAAAATAAATGACTTACCATGAGAAACGCTGCACAAATAGCCAACCAGCAGCGTAGACAAAAGCAGAGCACGCATCATTATAACTGAAAGCTGTTACAAGCAAGTTATGTCCAGAAAAGTCACTGATTTCAAAAGAACTGTTTGAAATAAAGACATGCTTCATTTTCAAGGGGTAACCTCCTCATTTCAGCACATTGACAGCTCAAAATCAGTAGTGTCGTAATTAATTGTTGTTGTCGGGATGTAGTCTAACCAACTTGTTTCAGTACACTGTCATATTTGACACCGCAATACGTTACTGCAGTACAGTAATAACATCAACGTCTTGAGTAAGGGCTGTACTCTGTAGTAGGGATCGCAAACATATTTGATCCTTTTTATAATGTACATAGTACCTACTCCAATGTACAGAGTATAGCTCAGCGTTTACAATTTCAAATTACAAGCGGTCTTTTGCATTAAAACAATATTTTGCCTAAATATATGCCATATATTGAAACTTAAACTTTTTATTTCTTTTCCAGTACAAAGATTTAAAGGACTTATGTACCCAAAATACTAAGATTTTTTACAAAAAGTTTGCGCCACAGCTCTGAATCATACGATTACCTGTTGGGGCTGAAAGTTGGCAAGATTTTTGACTTATTTAAAATCCCCTGGAATATCTCCCACTTTTTTTAATAACTAGTCAATTTACTGAGAAAATAGCTCCAAACTAAACGCCCCTAAAATTTAATATTTTTTGTCATTGAAACACTATAAAAATATCCACAGGTGAAAAAAGTGAGAGATAGCCTGGGGATTTTTACTTTTACAGTACTGTGCCAAAAAATAAGCTCATTCTTTGCTTTTAACTTGAGTTCTGTGGGCGCAAAGTTTACATAGAAATCACAAAATCCTCGAAAACGCAACTACCACCTTAAACGCAACTAAAGACCATTGATGCACGGGAGCAATTGGCGAAGGGAGTGGTCCTAGTTTTGTTTTTTTTCCGGCGACAGCTCAAAAAATTTCGCATTTTTTTTCAATTTGGTGCACTTTTATGGCCACCCTAGCAAAGGGGGGTGGTTAAAAAGGGTGCCTGCAATATACCCCTATCCCTTTGTGCGTTCATATTTATGACTGCAACTAAAAACTTAATTTAATACTTACCTATTAGTTACTTACTATTTACTACTACTACTACTTTAATACTTACCTATTAGTAGGCAATGTGAAGATTTGCGCAAGTTTTGATTAAACTATGTACTGCAGTACCATATAAAGTGATCTAAAACGTGACATCTGTGCAGTAAGGACGACATGTGTTGAGATCATGAAAAATAAAGTAAAAAGTTATAAGAAAGTTGTAATTTTTAATGTCAAATTTACAACCAATAAGCCAAAAAGCCACGTTAGTAAAACATGAATTTTTCAGTTGTATATGTAGATACCCATTCGCGAATGCTGCCTTAATTCTGTCCGGGACTGTAGTTTGAATTTGGTATTGAGAAATTTGGGCTGCAGTGATTTTATAAATTAGAACTCAAATTTCTGTTTTGGCCCCCCATTTTATTTTTATCATCTAGCTGCCAATATCGGTTATCAGTTTGCGTATAACATTTGCATACTTAAGCTCAATAAATTATTATTTGAAATTATTATTTTTGAACACTAAAAGATAAGAGAAACCTTTTATGATATAACTATACCAATAATTTGGCGATCATGTGTTTGTTTAGTACTATAAAAATGCTTGTACGTCTCGTGGCAAAATACGATCGCTTAACTATTCTTATTGGAATAATTCCTTCGTTTCTATACATCACCAGAAATAACACAATACTTCCATTCTGTACCTTCTAGAAAAATAGCTGTTGTTTTGAAGCCAACTCAGCGCAGTGTAAATGTAGCAGTA